>CAHIKZ030001990.1:5000-202500 GCA_903632075.3 Acanthosepion pharaonis
ATCCTTTTAACAAACTTAACGTGGAACGTACAATAGATTTTACCCTTGAACCTGAGAATAATAACACGTTACTCCTGTGTGTGTGTGTGTGTGTGTATTTGTGTATATATATATATATATATATATATATATATATATATATATATATATATATATATTTAAAGTGAACATTGAAGTCAACACTCAGAAGCGACAGGCTGTTTCATGCTAGACGAAAGTGGCAGGCGGCTTGACGATTGCGTCTAGCATGAAAACAGCCTGTCGCTTCTGAGTGTTGACTTCAATGTTCACTTTTATATTTACACACGCTCTATCTCTGATAATAAGCACTTTATCCCATAAATATAGCTCAACTTAAAACTTTATTTCTTTATATATATATATATATGAGTGTCTGTGAGTGGATGTGTGTGTGTGTGTGTGTGTGTGTGTGATAAAATATCGTCTTAAGGTATGCTATATTTATAGGTTAAGGTGCTCAATATCAGGGATAGTGCGTATGGAAAAGCCGATGTTTGGTTTTATGAGAATAACGTAGCTCTTTTATGAGTTTCGAGATCGATATTCGGAATCTTGGCTTTTACTAAGACTCGAACATCAATTATTATCAACAACTGAAGACGGGTAATTACTCCAGCTTATTAAAATATTTGCATAATACAATGGGATATTTCAGATGACGAAATATTCATGGAGATATTCACAGTTTGAATTCACGATGGAAATAAATTTGTTAAGTTAGACAGAAACATTTTAGATTAGTGATTTGAAAGACTTAACGGAAAATACACGAAAGTCATCTGTTTAGGAAATCAAGAAAAAGAAATTGAATAAAAAGGAATGAGAAAAGATGGAAAGATGAAAGGAAAAGAATGAGAAAGTTTCCCAAAAATAAACATCAACACTAGTACTGATTGGATTCCAAGAAACTTTGACACTATTTACATTATTCGGACTATTGTCCTCATCTTTGTCGCCATATTTATTACAACAGTTCAGCCGTTGTACGCTCCGGCCTTCCTCATTTGCCTGGAATGTCGAACTAAACCCTTTATTTCGCTCACTGGGGTAGACTGTTCTAGTTCCACGTGCCATGTTTAATGGATCTCAGTTATCAGTTATCTTAATATGTTAATTCCCCCTCTCCGAGTTCTCCACTGCCTTAACCAGGTATTGAACTCACACTCTTTGGGTTCTGTCACTGGATCTAACTAATGTGTCATCTGTGTATGAACTACTGTGTATTGTAAACCTAATGTCTTCAGCAACCATTTTTACCAGAGCTCATATTGCAATTTTTATTGTTATTATACATTTTCTCTGGCACTCCTTATTACTGGTTCCCATATTGTATGCATTTCTATGCTTGGTCGGCTTTGTCTATGATCTTTTCACTCTATATGTGGTCAGCCACGCCTGATTTTTCCACTTCCCCTCGTGTTACAGTTTCCGGTGTTCTTGAAGCCTTACCTTAAGGGAGCGGCCTGTCTCCTCTGTATATTTCTTTTCCACAGCTGCACGGGATAGCATATACACAGTCTTTAGTCATGTTCTCCTTTATGGGGGGTGGGGTACTTGGGAGAGATATCTGCAAAGTGTCTTCCAGCTTCTGAAGGTTGTCCTGATGTTATATGGACGGAGATCCTTTGTATTTTCTCTGATAATCCCTTCACATAAGGCAGGCAAACTGAGCTTTGAAATGTTAAAAAAAATATAAATTCAAAATATTAGCATTTTATACAAAGCTATTTTTAATATTCAAAAAGAAAAATGCACAGATATACAAGCTCTGCAGTGAAAAGGGGAATATTAAAATGCCTATTTATGCTTCAACTTCGGAACAAGACACAATCTTTGCATCACAAAATGCATGAAATTAAGAAATTAATTTGATAAAAAGTTGAGTAATTTTTCTCTAAAATCTGTTGGAGCTCATAGAATATTTGGAAACCTTCCAGAATAAATATCCAAAAATCCTTGAGATTTACCTCCACTTATCTGCTTAAGCAAGCAAAATATATTTTCAAGTACATATATGATATATGTACATCTCCATTCGATTGCGAAAGCGTAGATGTGACTTTCAACTCCTGATGAGAAATATCAGTAACCATTATATTAATTCTACTTTCATGTTTTGTAGGAAATGAATTTGCGCTTTAGTTTGTACTTGACGCTATTTGTTTTAGATTGTATTTTATGTATGTAATGATGAAAAATTACATTACTTACCCTAATGCTTATGCCCACTATATAACAATTACCGGTTGTTTAATTCTAATTGGAGCATAAACATTGACTTGCATAATAAAACCTGACATATATATATAATACGAATAATCTTATAAATATAAGCAGCTATACTCGTCCGGAAAAACCTTACGTGTTTTAGCTTGTAAATGAACAAACCAATACCCAAGGTTAAAAAAAGGGTAAAAAGAAAAGAAAGAACATGTCTTTCCGGCGAAAATAATCGTCTAGAATAAGGGTTCAGACTCCAAGGAAAAAAAACCTCCGGCACGAGTAAAGTAAAAATAACTAAGCAAAGTGCTCAATATGCTAAGTAGAGCAAAACCTAGGTAGGTTTTATCTGTTTAGGTTTGTTTACATATATATATATATATATATATATATATATATATATATATATATATATATATATATATATATATATATATATATATATCATTTATTGCTTAAATGTTACTTTTCATGGATATCCATATAGTGTTTTTGTTTACGTTACGATACGAAACTGAGTAGAGATGCATATTTCAAGAATCGAGAAATGATTCTGTTCAAAAGCACTATTTCCGGCTTTACTTTGACTGATACGTTCTTTATGGTCGAGTGGAAAAATTACGTCAGATCTAATTACAGTTTCCCCTAGCGGAACTCATGTTCGAATTCTGCCGGTAGATGTAAATAAATAAATATACTGTTTAATAAATAAAAAGAGACCATCTGCTCAAATATAGGTATCCATTAAAATTTACATTTAAGCAGTAAATAAAGATATGTCGAATTAATAAATGAAAAATACATTCCTATATATATATATATATATATATATATATATATATATATATATATATATATACAATATCTTTGTTGCTTGCAAATCCTCATTTGAACTGAGGAGGCACATGGTGGTACACAGGAGATTCGTAGACGCATACACATCCAATCTTACATATATACAGAGTGACTGAAAAGTAACTCCCTATTTTATGTATAATGGACTCTCCCGTATTGAAAAAATTATAGAGTCTAGGGAGAGTCTATCATAGATAAAATAGGGAGTTAATTTTCAATCACCCTATATATATATATATATATATATGTTTGTATGTGTGTGTGTGCATAGTTTAAAACAGTAGATATTTTATGCCTATTATATTTAATGTTCTCTTTTCTAATGTACGAATATCTTTCTCCGTAAATGTGCTAAATGCGTGTGGTTAAATTGGCCAAAATTCATGCTGCGTAGTCCAAGATTTCGTCACACATAAATCATCCTTAGCGAGTGGGACTGAAAAAAAACGAATGTGACATATGTGAGTCGATATGTATGCACCATGATAATGGCACATGCGAGTCGAAAGCTTGATCAAAGCAACATGGATTTTGGCCAGTTTAACAACACCCATCAATTCAATTCGCCAAAGGATATTCGTACATTAGAAAAAAATAAGATTTGATATAATAGACTACAGAATATAAAAATAGTCTATTGCTTCTTTCTAACACACATGTTAAATGAATAATTGCTGCTCAAAATACCGAATATAATATATATATATATATATATATATATATATATATATATATATATATATATATATATATATATATCCATGTGTGATGAGAACGAATAGAGTGCAATTTCAGCGTTGTGCAATATTATTTATTTTAGGATATTACACCGAAAACATGTAAAATTCTCTACACAATTGCAGTCGTGTTTCGATGCGTAACAGTGCATCACATCAGTCGATTGTAAATTACTGGCGAGTGAACGATTTATTAAATTTAAAAGTAAAATACACCCTCTTTTTACGCAAAAAAGAAAAAAAGGAGGTTATAAAGTTTGTCGGATTTACTCTGATCAAACAAACAAATGGGACCTACGTTAAATTTAAGCTAAGGGAAGATGCAAAAATTAAAAATTATTTTTTTATAAATGGGTCATGACCCGTAGATTGGCAGCCAACAGTAGCCAGACATAACCTAAAGCGCATACATATGGTTACATAAATTATACACACCTGAAAATGTGGTTTCCTAAGAAATAAATGTGGCGTGGAGAGGTAATGTAAAAAAATGCTAAACAAGTTTTATGCTTTGTGAATTTCCTACATATTATTTGTAGTTGATAAATAAATAGCTTCTTTAATAAACTAGTAAATAATTTAGATATATAGAATTATTTGGTAAATTAATATGTAACTGGCAATAACCAATCAATGTAAAAATGTCAAACATAGTCACCAAATAGTAATACATCTTTACACAATGTTACCAATACTACCAGAATATTAATACAAAATTATATTAAATCCGGATTAATCTTACAAATAGAAAGGTAAGCTATATATAGTGCAATGCAGTGCAACTAAAATATAAGAAAAAGCATGATCAAATTCCAAACTTTAACTAAATTTTAAAGTAAAGGTAAATTATGCATACAATTTACTGTTAATTCACTTCTTTATTTGAACAATGAACTTTTGTCAAAATCCTGATGATTTCGAATTTTTTTTCATATAAACACAGACAACAGAGTTCATATAAAAATCTACATATCCTTGCCGTTCTTAAAATTTTCCATTTCACCTTAGTAGTCTTATTATCATCTTTAGAACTCAAAAAATATAATTTTGAAAATGATATATTATTTCCATAAGTATTATTGATAAAGGACAAGATATGTTGATACCACGTAGTCTTAAAAGAATCCATGGTACTAGCAATATCAGAATTTTTCAACCGTCTTATTCTCTATTGTAGAGATAGTACTAAGATAAACCAGAGATTTAGTTAAACATTTGTTTAGAAATAGGCATTGGTTTGGAATTCCTACAATTACATTGGCCAATATCATTAATATTTATCTTGGAACGTGTATTATGATCCAGATTTTTAAACTGGTTTTAAAATTTTATTATTGTGTAACTTTATAATCTTCTCAAGATTATTGATGCAGCTATAACTTAGTTTTAATGTGTTGCTGTTTGAAAATGTTTATCAATCAAATGGAGGAATTTATGACCTAACTTAGTGCTGATTAAATGGGGGGGGACCAAATGATCTTCCTATTTCTATTTCTTTTCTTTGGACCACTATCATTACATTTTCTAAACTTGATTTCAACGTACTTATAAACACTATTCTTTAGAAATTTATTATATACATCGTTGTATTTATCAAACGCATTTTTGTCCAATGAGTGGTTGCTAATCCTATGTTCTATAGACGAAGGTATATGTTGGATTACAGGTGGAGGCTTGTTAAAATTGTGGTGAATATAAATTGGGTTGGCATTATTTCTCATATAAGATTGAAATATATCATTAACGAGATCTAACGCAATATCAAGAAAAACTACTTGTTTAATATTAGTATTTATCTTAATCTTAAGATTTAAACGAATTAGTTTTCTATGAATCATTTTTCTTAATTTATCTACCTTAAAATTAGTGGAATTTTTACTACCATATGACAATCATCTCTATATAACACTCGATTATCAACATTGATATCTTCATAGGCAATAAGGTTATATACAATAAACTCACCAGATCAGAAGACTCCGCAGAATCTAATGATCCCATTGAAATATCAAAGTAATCATCAGAGTTCTTAACCCACGGTTCTTTATTGTGAATGAGAACTGATCTTCTATATTTCATTATTATATTTATCTCTTCACTGGAGATGTTAAATTTTATGATCCTCTTAGGAAGTTTGGTCTGAAGGTTTGCCTTATGATCATTAAGTAAGACATGTGATTCTTTAGTACAAAGTTTATTAACCCTATTTATGATTTTAAGTTTATCAGTAATATTTTTAGAAGCTGTGTTAATTTTATCAACACAACATTGTTAATATCTATCTTATTATAATTCTTAAATTATTTTTTATTAATGCATCGTATTCTTTGTAAAAATATGGTAGTTTTATCAGATTTAGCAAATAATTAGTTGGAATTATCAATATCCTTAACTATAAAATCAAAATGGTCCTGAAATTGATTCCTATTTTTATGAAAAGTGATGTTATTTATAATGTTTAGAAGATCAGTTTCAAAACCGTGTAAGCGTCCAATGAGAGATGAAGTTTTATAACTCCTAAAACCTTAAGGATCTGATATATTCGAAACATCTCAATCAAGAAGGAAGAATTTGGCTTTCGATCTCATTCTTATAATCAGATCCTCAGTCTTTAAAACCAGTTTTTCGAAATATTTCCGTTTGTTTGGGATGGGAATGTTTTTAACGAAATTCCAAAATCGATCTTTTCCATGTTAGCGTATTAAATAAATGTAAACAGTGCTCAACCCTAAGGAAGTGAAATATATATATATATCCGATACAATGAGAACGAAAGTAATATATAAATTCCAACGTTTACAGCATTAATCCAAAAGAGGGCTCGATACCGATAGTAGAGCGATAATTATTTATTTATTATAATTTTATCATATAGAAAAAAAAAACATTTTACTCACTACAAAGATGCAACTTGGTTTCAGTGCATTTCAACTGCACTTCGACGGGTGAGAATCGAAAAATGGTTATGAACAATCCTCAAACAAATAGACAAAAAGAAGTGACGTTTCACATACGGCTTGCCAACAAGCATATATATATATATATATATATATATATATATATATATATATATATATATATATATACTAAAATTGGGTATATATATATATATATATATATATATATATATATATATATATATATATACTAAAAATTCATTAGAAACAAAGAAAAAAGTAGTAAACAGTTATGTAATACTAGTTCTCCTATATGGTAGCGAACCTCCTCGCAGATGAAGAATAGACTTGAAGTAACAGAAAGGTCGTTCTACACAACGATGCCGAGAACAGTGATGGGTTGAACATGTGAGCAACTACGAAAAACAAGAAAATGATAGGAAGGTCCCAATAGCGTCTTCACACCTCTGCCCACACCCCTGGAGGGATCTGGAAACTCTACTTTTTGTAGTGTTCCAAAATAACTCGAGCCTCTTATCAGTTTTGGTCAAGATTCCACCATCAAATTCGTCCGTTTTAATGTGAGTCATTGGTAATTTTGAAAATATAACTTTTACTTAACACCAGGATGTGACAGCTGAAATTTCTATGGCACATAATGAGGAAAAGGGCTTGGAAAATATGATACTCACAGGACAGATTGAAGTCAAGAGAGAGAGAGAGAGAGAGAGAGAGAGAGGAAAACAACTTATAACCTACACAATGAGAGGATTGTGTAAGTTTTTTGCAGAACAGGGGTTAGGAGAGAAACTAACTTTACTAAGAGCTACAAAGGACAGGAAATTGTGGAGGGACATGATCGCCCACGACCTAAATATACACAGCACATAGAAGAAGGACTGAAATACAGTTATATTTCCATATGTAGATGCTCTAAAATAATACTCACCATAAGGCAGCATTTTTATTGTGTTTTTAATCATTTCACCCCAAGCAAGGCGATAATGCCACTAAGACTATAGGTTGCTGGGAGGGAAAGAAAACAAAGAAACTTAAAAAAGAACTGGAAGCCCAAACTCTACACTTATTCAAAAGATGTGAAAAAGGAGTGTGAGCCGGGCTGTAGGCAAAGCTATTATAGTAATATTCAGTTAAATCAATAGTGTGTCTCCCAGGGTTGTACATGTAAGAGCTATACAGTCTTACACGGCTTAATGTTATCTTCGATGTTTCGGTGTGTCTATGTTTCGATGTTGGAGTCACTCATTATTTCTTGAAAATAATGGCGAAAATCTGGCTGATACTCTGTAAGAAAAGTTTAGCTTTGTGACAAAAGTTATTAAATATGCCATCAGTAATTAGTTCTTGTAAAAAGTTGAATGAATCCCAAATCAGACAAATAATGTTGTTTCTCTTCGACGTTTCTCTTTCCTCTGACGTTTACCGTTTTAAAAATATATCGTCTTAACTTTATGTATCCTTTCAAATTTCTCCTCAAACTGCAATCTTGTATTTGTAAACGTAGTTTTCTATTAAACACAGTATGGCATGTATTAAAAACAGCGGACACTGGCTTTTATATAAATATTGTGTGTGAATGTTTGTGTATGTGTAAGGGGAAGTTGTTATTTGTAGCCTTCTTTCTCAAGCCATGATCAGTTTTTATTTATCGAACTGACATGAATTCTTTTTATTGGCATTGATCACTAAACACCTGTGATTAGAGCATTTTTTAGAATCAATTTACCTTCGACCATCTCGCAAAAATCGATAATGCAATCTGTCACAAATATCGGCATTGCTTGTATTTTTTCCCCTCACAATGTTTGCTTTCTCACCAAGCCAATGTTGATGATATTTTCAATTAGAATTTTTTTATTTAAATTTCAGTTTTTGCGTCAAGCTTTCTGCCTTTAAAGTATATGGACTCAAGAAATTTTCATCGTAAGCCTTATCAGTCCATAAGGATGCGATGAAACATTTTCGTTGCATAAACTAAACTGGCTTAAAGCTTTACATTATAATTATTAAAATCTTAAAACAACTAAAAGTATCACGACTTCAAAAGCTAAGTGAAAAATACAGCGTGAAATAGCTTATGGCCATATCACGTTGAAAAACAGGTTATGAGAAAGTTCGAATTCTAGTCGTGTTATTTATTTTCACTTACGTGGAAATAACCTTGAAAAAGGCATGAATTCTCCTTCAAACTATGTGTTAAATAATAAGACCTGTATCAGAAAATCATCATTATCACAAAACATTCTTGAAATCTAAAAATATGTTTCGGCTTAAATAACTTCAAAAAGGTTGATAAGCCGTAAATTATAAATCAATAAAAAAAAACAGTGAGGAATAGAGTTATAAGAAAATAGCTGTGTTATAGACTCTGTTTATTGCTTAAGGTATCGTGACCATAAAAGAGTTAAGAAATAAAGCGTCGTGTACACCCAGTGAAACTGAGATTAAATTAAGTTTGACAAAACAAAAGAGTGAAAGGAAGATCTGTTACGAGTAGAAAAAGAAATAAATCTGCATATTGTAACGAACAGTAGTGATAGTTTTATATATATATATATGCTCTAACACACACACACACACACACACACACACACACACATATATATATATATATATATATATATATATATATATATATATGAAGAAATGTAGTCTTAAGGAGTGAGATAAAGTGCTCAATAACAGAGATAGAGCATGTGTATATATAAAAGTGAACATTGAAGTTAGCACTTAGAGGCGACAGTCTGTTTCATGCTAGACGCAATCGTCAGGCCGGAACATTGCATCTAGCATGAAATAGACTGTCGCTTCTAAGTGTTAACTTTAATGTTTTGAGTTCAACAGCTACCAGTCTATTCCTGTACGTCTCAGCTAATGATTTGCACACATTGAGTGGTATTTTGTCCCATTCTTTTTGGCATATTGTCTTCAAATTCTTGATATTTGTTGGTGCTCTTTTCCCAATTTGAATTTTCAAATATCGCCATAAATTCTCGATTGGGTTCAAGTCTGGGGACTGACTTGGCCATTGCAAGACATCAACGTTACTTTCAGTTAACCATTTCTTTGTAGATCTAGTGGTATGCTTAGGATCATTATCCAGTTGGGAAACCCAATCAGGAGGTAGCCAAAGTCTCTCAACAGAACGCATTAAATTGTCTTGCAGGATTTTCTGGTATTTTTCGGCATTCATCTTGCCATCTATTATTGATATTCTGCCAACACCTTTTGCAGAAAAACAGCCCCAGATCATGATACTGCCACCACCAAACTTTACAGTTGGCAACGTGTTCTTTGATAAGTAGGCTTCACCATCCTTCCTCCACATATGATTTCGATAATTATGACCAAACAACTCTATTTTAGTTTCATATTTCCATAGTACTTTTTCCCAAAACGAATATTCTTTATCCTTATGCTCTCTAACGAATTTTAGCCTAGCATCTCTGCGTCGTTTCAAGAGGAGTGGAGTCTTCCTTGGGATGTGTAATTTCAGACTGTTTTTTTTGTTTTTTTTTTTTTGTAGTTCATTACTTATTGTACGCTTGGTTACTTTAATCCCTAATGCACGCAGATGTTCCTGCAGCTCTTCTCTGGTAACCTGTGGATTTTGTTGGATCTGGCGTCCTAATATCCTTGCTGATCTTAGAGAAATCTTCCTCGGAGGACCTGTTCGTCTTTGGTTTTCGACGCTGTTACGAGTTTTAAACCTTGCAATGAACGAAGCAATTGTAGTAAAAGGAATATTCACGTTGTTAGAAATCATTCTGTAACTGTTCCCATCTTTCCAAAGAGACAAAATGTGTTGTTTTCGTGAAATAGTTAATTCTTTACCTTTAGGCATTATTAGAACCTTCTCGTACGACTAGAAATTGTAGAATGCTCTGATAATGGCTAATAGCGTTAACTATAACTACTGATAACATTACTGGAACATTCTAGAATATACTTTTTCATGATTAATTCATTATTTTATTCTAATAATTGATTTGTACGAATACTTTTTTCACCAGTTAGAATTTTAAAAATGCATTAATTTCTGTTAGAATAAGAATTAATTAAGTTTATTATTATTTTTTAATAGTATGTGTCTTTATACATAAAATGTGCCGAGATTTGTTTTATTTAAGCTTTTACATTTATCAAAATACAATTTTTTCAAGTGTACGAATATTTATTTTCCCCCACTGTATATATATATATATATATATATATATATATATATATATATATATATATGTATGTATGTATGTATGTGTGTGTGTGTGTGTGTATATATATATATATATATATATATATATATATATATAATATTGTGGACTCTCCAGTCGTATTCGACGTGTGAAGGTCCAGCGTCCTAGGAACTGACAACCCAGACACCAGCACATATGATTTTATTCTAGTGGTGAAGGCTTTGTGCAGAACCAACCACACTTTTTGAAGGGGCGATTACAGACACAAGGTCTTCAAACGACTCTCCGCAGGTTTTGAATTCAGGGTTGTCATCCACATCTATAGAACCCAGACTGTCCTTCTCCCAGGGAGAAGAAGATGAATTAATACCTTTCCAAATGGATTTGACTGGAATTCGAACTCGGCTCTCCGATTCCACTACTCCACTCTACCTCCATACTCTGTTTATATTTCATATATGGGGGGGGGACGTATGTATAATAAATGTATCTTTATTATATGTATATTATTATTTTTATACAAAATAATTATTTTATTTCCTTCATTACAAACATCTTTTTTGATTTGTATTTTCTATACTCATCTTCTGATTTTGAATTAATAAAAATGCGATTCCTTTCAGCAATATTTTGAAATGTTTGCAATTGCTTTATAACAATTTCAATTCATTATAATTGTAATCTAATTCTAAAATTAAAAATTGACGACCTCGACGTCCTTTAAGCCATATTCACTAATATAACGTCTTTGTGTGTGTCTATGTGTGCGTATGTATGAATGTGTGTGTTTGAAAGAATGGAAGAGAGTCAGGTACTGATTTAAATCAAAAGAAGGGAGGTCCTCGAAAAAAGAACTTTCCAGAAATAGCAAAAAAAAAAAGATTTAAGTCATCAGATAAATTATTCTTTAATTTAAAAAAATTATTAAATCTAATAGAGGAAAATATGAAAATAATTTCTTACTTATCTTCGAACTTTAGGTATGGTCTCGCTCAATATATTCTCAAACAGGAGGCTCTTATTTTAAATCTAAGTGCACGAATTTTAGTCAGTGAAATAAGCGAGGACCTTTACTTATTTGCAGAAATCATAAGTTCAATGACGAAGAAGATTTCTTAATGACAACTCAAAATGGGTTGGGGGTCGCAATTGAAAGAATCTAGACTGAAATGGGAAGAATGTGACTTTGACAACTACTTCTCTTTTTATTAATTATCGTTCCAATTCCATATTATATATTTTCCTCTTCTATGTGCCGTGTCCATTGAGAACGTGGGCGATTATATGATTTCCACAACTTTCTATTCTTTTTAGCTCTTAAAATAATTTTTGTCTTTTTCACTATCCCACCCATTCCCTGTTCTGTCATCCATTTACACAAGCTCGATTGGCAGAGAGTTATTCGCTGCTTTCAACTGACTTTCAATCTGTCCGTCTGAGTGTCACATTTTCAAAATTCTCTTTCCTCATTATGTGCACTAGAAATTTCAATTGGCTCGAGTTAAATATAAGTTTCCTTTTTCTCTCCAAAAACTTTCCTTTAAAACTTCGTTATTGCTCACATATTCAGTCCATGCAATTCTCAACATCCTTCTGTAGAACCAGATTTCTGTTGCCTTAAGTCTTTTCTTCATCTGTAAGGAGATTGTTCAGCATTTTCCTGCCATATAGGAGGACAGATATTACTTAACATTTAGTACTCTTTTCTTCGTTTCTAATGGAATTTTCCTGTTTCTTAATACTTTACTGAGCTTTTAGAAGGCACCTTTCGCTAGTCTAATACGTCTGCGCATTCTGACGTCACTTTTCCGTTCTCTGCTAAAATACTTCTCAGATATTTAAGTTTTGGCATCTGCTTTGATTATTGTCACCAATGGGTTCGTCGTATCTTGGGTCGCTCCTCTATTCAGAAAAAAGTGTTGTTTTTTTTATTCTCTCTCTCTCTCCTTGATCTCTCTCTCTCCTTGATCTCTCTCTCTCTCCTTGATCTCTCTCTCTCCTTGATCTCTCTCTCTCTCCTTGATCTCTCTCTCTCTCTCTCTCCTTGATCTTACTCTTTCTCTCTATATATATCTTTTTCTTTTTCCAAGTAGTACTGTGTGATATCTAAGCAGAATAAAGTTACTAAAATCGAAAAAACGAGGGTGTCATATTACTATCAATAACAGTTATCTTCACCTTTTATTCAATTCAAAGAAGCACTATTTTTAACAATGTAAATAGAGTACAAAAATAATTCAATCCTTTTATTTATTTATCTTAGATATGAATCCAATGAAATGACAATATGGCCAGGTGTCGTCAAATTGACAGAAACTCATAAGAACATTGCATTTCATACATTTTTTTTCACATTATTTCTTGGCAGTACCCATCACCTTTCTATTCTGAAAAAAATATTGTTTGCTTATATGACGCTGGTAACAAAAAACATATGGTTTTCTCTACTCTGTCTAATGCTTTTTCATTTTATCTAAATACCTGGCGATGTGAATAAGTAGAGAGCAAAATCGGATAAATGCTTTACTCAAGAGTATTAGTAAAAGTAGACTCAAACTTGATCAAATGATTCCTTTGTTCCAGTCGTTTAACTGCGCTTCAGTTTAATGTCTAGAGTTAAATGCTATGTTAGATTAAACTCGTCTGTAAGAGTATAGGGTCAAAGCCTCACCACGCCGGCTGTTGCTGATGTGGTTTTTGTAGCAAATGGATTTTTACGGGATGGAATTACTAGTCCCATGTAGAACCAGTTTTGAATTCAGACTTGTCATTCTTCTAGACTAATTACTAAACAAGGCTAGAGAGCCTAGTCTACCCTGCTATTAAACTCTAGTTGTTTTAAGAGAAGAGGGTCAAATGTCATCTGCCCGAAAGTAAACGAACTTGAACTTGAAATGACAATCCCACTTTCTGTGACAACAACCGCTACACCACAAGCATACTTGATTATCATTAAATAAAAAATGAAAACAAAGAGCCCTGTAGAGTCTGATACGTAGTTAAGATAGTTATGAATTTCCTTCTGGTGGTAGATGTCGGTATTTGAACCCAGGTAAAAAAGGGAGGATTGCAAATGTTGATTTTTAAGGCTTTCCTCAAAAAGAAAGGCTAGTGTAAACTAATCATTCTAACCCATTCTACCATCTGGCATTGCGTCGTATTCAGCTAATACTAAAACTAATAAATATAAAAAAAGGCCTGAAATAAAAAAAAAGAAGATAATATTCTACAGCAGAAATATTTCATGTTCTTCCCCTTCATCTTCAAAGGGATATCTTGATTACCTTGTTAAATACTTGCTAATCAATAGTGTTTTCACGAATAGCTTGTGATTACAAAGTCAATGTTAAATGACTCATTTGTAGAACGGTTTTCATAAAGGCTTCTTGATCAAATGGTTGTATCTAGATTAAATACTTTGAACAATTATTATGTGTCCCTAATATCGATATCGATTTTTAGGGTCGAAGATCGAATCAAATAAATTGTTTTCATCTTGACTCAACGTTACTTGAATTGATTTTAAATTTTCAGCCGCTGGTACAGTTCATTTAAATTCAGTTAAACCATAAGAGTGAATTAATTCAAGACGTGATATTAATCATTCTTTGAAATAGATGATCGATTTCTTTCTGATCGATGAACAATCTTCATCATTATTTATGCAATATTTTCAAGGAGTGGGTGGCATGATGAAATGCTTCAAACTCACATGGCATCGTTATTACCTCAACACTGTCCAGAGCAAAACATGAACGTTTCTTCGTGACACCTACGAGGTTAGTCTGGAAAGTATCAAGCTAATCTGAATATATTGAGAACAGATTACGTGGTCAGAGAGGGCCTTCCTGCACATGTGTTAACAGACATTCTTTCGAGGGATTATTTCTTCGGTAGTGAATTTGTAAAATGGGTGATTTTCGCGTTCAAAAGGGGAAAGTGACAGGTCCTCCAGGAGAATTACTGCAAGGCGTTACATGACCCCCTTTGGGGCCCCGAGGCAGGCAAATATTTCTCTCAAAATTGAGGATTTGAGGCGCAGTAAATTTATATGTAAACTCTTATAAATGCTCTATATTCCAGATCAGATAATAACAGAATGTAAAAAACATATTCGATTTATGCAGCAGCATAAATCAATATTTACGCTTACATTCACCAATCACCCTTTAGGTTTTGTCATAAAGAAATGCTTTCCTTAAGGACACATGGCACAGTGGATAAAGGCGTTGGTTAGATCCAGTGACAGGACCCAAAGGGTGTGAGTTCAATACCCGGTTAAGACAGTGGAGAAATTGGAGAGGTGAATTAACAGGAGATAACTGATAACTGACATCCATTAAACATGGCACGTGGAACTAGAACAGTCTACTCCAGGAAGCGAAATAAAGGGTTCAGTTCGACATTCCAACCACCTGAAGAAGACCGGAGCGTACAATCGCCGAAACGTTGTAATAAATATGGCGACAAAGATGAGGACAATAGTCCGAATAATGTAAGTAATATGCTTTTTAAACGTTCATAATAATATCTTGAACTCTAACAATATTTTGTAATGTCAGCAAACACGCGTTTTCACTTTTGTAATGTCAACGAATACTTGTTGTCACTTTCGTAATGCTCGTTGTGGTAGAGTCTTTGTAATTGCAGATACAACTATAGTAACGCCGTTGAACAATCCTGGTGTCAGACGTCTTCGAATAACATTTGCACTAATAGTACTTGCTCGATAATACTCGCTCTTATAATGATCCGAATAGAAAAATAGTATAGTGAATTTAGTACAGAATAGCGGTTCGTGTAGTAATTGAGGTTTCACTAGAAATAACGATCCGAATAGTAATAGAGGATAGACTAGAAGTAACGATCAATTAGACGTCACGCGACTTCCTACTTATGCTAAATGGTCACGTGGTTTACTTAATTCAATAATGGGATCGCCTGTGTTTGCTCACTGGCGATTCCATTATCCGCTGACAACATTAAGGAAGTCTGAATCATGACGAGCCGGTCTGTTACTATCGATGCAAATTAGTTTTGAAACAATCCTCATTAGGCTTAATTTAGATAAAGTCTATGAAAAATGTGTGTCTCGACAACACGCCAAGGATCAGAAAAACAGTCGTTTGATAATCTGTCATCACTTTCATATGCAAGGTGATGTTTTTTGCAAAGCCTCATCCCTGGAAATGAAAACTAGATCCATTATGAAGTGGGAATACCCTATAAAAATCAACTCAATTTCACACAGAAAAGGCATACTTGCATTTTGGGGGCACACATAAAGGCCAATGTTGTAAGAAGGGGGTCAGTGCCGTGGCATTATCTGAAGAGATCAACTGTAAACAGAATTCAAAACAAACGCCTAAGTCTATGTTCACGAAATAGTTTGAGCGTCCACATACTGTTGTCCAAACGTTTCAAGAATTAGAATTCGATATATTGGTATCTTGATATCGCTCACTCGGATTACCAAGTGTTTTGACCTCTTTAAGAGATCATCAATTCCCTACGGACCAACATATGAAAGACACAGAGCACACGGGGCCAAAACCATTTTTAGAGGGCATATCCAAACTCGTGGAACATTGACCAAGTGTATCGCAAAGCAAGTGGACTATATTGAAAAATAAAATATAATTTCTGTCTTTCAATATTGTTCTAAAACTATTATACTAAATGTGAGAATAGTTATTGACTCACACACACTTGAATATCTGAGGTTAACAAGAACCGTCTAATGATTTTTTAATGTTGTTCTCTATAATAAAGTTACATAATAGAGTCTACGTGAGACAGTAGTCTGTATTCCTAATGAAATCATAATATTTTTCATTTTTTTACAGATTGTTTTTATAGCTTCGTTTTTATCGTTAGCGATAAAAGCAACGCATTATGTGTACATATGTAAATGCTGTTACTTTTATTGCTAATTTAAATTTCTTTTACTTTTAATTTACGTCCGAATGGAGACCAGAGCTTTACTCAATTTGTAACGCTTCCAAAGAATATTACACTGATATCTAATTGCCGCTTATTGCTATACACATGAAGAAAATCATTTTGTTAGGATAAAGGCACAGTCCTAATTAGCATAAACTTTGAATCAAATCAATAAAATTCAATTCTTCTCTTCTATCGTCGTATTGCAAATTCAGAAATGACATTCATTATAAATTCGCATTTTCTTTCTCTTTTCATTGAATCTTCAGAAATACTTGCATTTTAAAAAATAATAAATTAGCTTATATCATCAAACTATGAACGACAGTTATTTTTTGTTTTGTTTTTTGTTCTTTATTTTCAATGGACATAGCAACAAAACTCCAAACACTCACTGTGAATATCAATCATCTAGTTTAATATGCTGACTTTGACAGTCTCGTTTTGTGTTTCCGAGATCTAAGAATACGAGATTTGAGTAAACGAGAGTTAGAAAGTGGATTTCTTTTTCTTTCCTTTTCACTCTTAATGCGCAGTAGTCTTTTTGTTTTCTTCCCAAATACATTATTTAGTGAATAAAATTGGGAATAAATTAGATCATGTCTTTGAAAACGCTTTTCTCGGACGCGGACATGGTAGACAAAGTTAGAATTTATAGATTCTATGCTCCGACCCTAATGAAACCCAAGAAGCAATATCAATCAATAAAAACATGGTGTTGGGAAAATGGGAAAAGAGAAGAAAAATATATCTTTCTTTGATGTTTTTAATCTATACATGCTTGTTTATATATGCCTAGACGTATAATGTTATACATAAGACATAAATTACCCCGAAAGGATAGATAGATAGATAGATAGATAGATAGATAGATAGATAGATAGATAGATAGATAGATAGATAGATATAAGGATGATGAATAGACTGAAATAGATAGATAGATAGATAGATAGATAGATAGATAGATAGATAGATAGATAGATAGATAGATAGATAGAAAAGTGACGAATAGAAAGAAAAAAGAAAGAAAGAAAGAAAGAAAGAAAGAAAGAAATATCTTGGTCGTATCTTAGTGGGAGTATAGGTGTGTAAACACAGTGCTTACGTAGTCTGTGCAAGATGTTGTTCTTAAAATACATACATACATACATAAATATATATATATATATATATATATATATGTGTGTGTGTGTGTGTGTGTGTGTGTGTGTGTGTGTGTGTGTACCCTCGAGTAATTGTTAAAAGCTGGCTCGCACATTCACCGTTTTACTGTTGAGCTAGCTAGATGAAACCGTATATTCTGCAGACGACTTCAGAATCTCCTGCAACTCTTCTGAGCGGTCTCCTTGTTTAAATTGGTGAATGCTACCATAATCCTTGCCTTCTGGTCACCTTTAGTATTACGAGTAGTTTTGTTAGTCTCACGCTTAACTGCGCCCCACACATAATAGTCAAGGGATTTGCAGTCTGGGGAGTTACGTTCCCAGATATAAGGGATGATGTCACCTCAGAAATTGTCTGACAGTCATGACTGGCTTGTGTAGCAGACACGGTATCTTCCAGCAGACACCCTCTTGATCCAAGGCAGCAATACCTCCTCAAAAGGCATTTGATGTAGACCTCCGTGTTGAATTTGAAGCGCTCACCAACAAATTCGGATGTTCACTTCTACTCAGAACGCTCAGAGTGAGTTTTATGAGCGGTTCTAACTTCCTAATCACTATTAGACTCATCGAACTCTTTCCTAATCCTCTGCACTGTCCTCAGATTGACGCCCACTCTGAAATGTTCGTATTAGAGCTTCCGGCGCAAATACCAAGCAGTACAACATACCGTTTCCAAATTTCTGGCGAAGTGAATTGCCCAACTGACCCAGTGTTGTCTACAAAATCAAAAACCAACAACGCGCATGCGCGAAATTAAAAATAAAAAATGGCGACAATTTACCCATCGCACCCTGTATACATGTGTGTATATATATATATATATATATATATATATATATATATTTGTGTGTGTAAACTTTACACTTCTTTGTTATATTTGTCGATTTTTCAAAACGGACAGAAGGCATATATTTTCCATATTAAATAAATTGGTCAAGTTAATTCGCCTTTGAACAAATATGGACATATCGATAATGATCGAATTTGATATTATCAACACCAACTTCAAAGTTCTAGTAACCTCATCTAAAAACAGATGCAAATCTAATAATAAGCCCTGGGCAAAATGGCGAATGAAACACATATTTTAAATTTCTTAAGTATTTTTAGTCAGCGCTTTTAAGAATCTTCTTTAAAATATTTTTCTGCTAAGCGATACATCTTAACTCTATTTACAATTTCAGTATTCTCTGCCAAAATGTCCCCCCATTGCCTCTACTAGGGGGAAAATACCCCCCACCCTTCAAAATCGTAGATCCTTGTCAATTATTCCCGCGAAATTGAATATAGAATCACATGTTTATCTGTTTAGATGGAACGTTAATTATTTAGTAGTACAGCGACAAATCGTCGCTGTGAAAATAAAAATGGACCAAATTTTATCAATTCGTTTTATGTTCATTTACCATTTATAATTCTATCGATCCTTATATTCAAAATACATGGTAGGTGTATAATGAGTGGCTAAAAAGTGTTTCACTGCGTTTTACTATGTAATTTAACCTTTTTACCATCTGATCAAACAGCTTATCTTTATTCGTAAGACCGGACTAGAGAATTTAGTCGTGTATTTACCACTTTTAAAACGGATTATTCTGCCAATTCTCCCTGAAGACAAAGATGCTTAACGAGAAGGAATAAGCATTCTGTTATTGAGAACGCTCTCTACTAATCATTCTTTTAAAGACATTCAAGATTTTTTCATGTCCCTTATTTTAAGCATTCCCATTAATCATGCCAATAAAGGCTCAGAATCAAATAGGGGAGAGGCAGTGAAGTCTGCAGAAAATTCTTCCATTGATTTTCTGTGTCTGTTTTTCAAGCCTATTTTTGTACTTGTATTGATTGTCGCTTTTTATTTGCAACAGAACGCTTATTTTCTTGCAGCAATGGAAACTAATTCCGATTTCTCCACCATTTATTATTACTGTTGCTATTATTATTAGTATTAGTATTAGTATTCAACTATGTATTCACATCTGTGAATGGTGGCTTGCAATAGAAATCAAGGGATAAGAAATCTCCCCAATATTTCAATATTCTCCGAAATACTCTGCTTATTTTCAATAATGCTGTCATCTGAATGGTTATATCTCTTCAGTTATTCCAGCTTTATTTTTCTTAGACAATTTCTAATCTCTGAAGTTAAGCGACGTTGAATGTGGTCAATACTTAATGAGCGACCACTGAGAAATACTAGACAATCTAAATCTCTTTTCTTTTCTCATCAGAAATATCTGGAGGTTGTTGTTGGAAATCGAACGAGAAAAAATTTTTAGTTTATAGTGAAATCGTTTTGAAAGTACAGTTTGATCACATTGAAGTTAATTAACGCCAAGCTTGATCCGGACTTAATACGTCACCCACTGATGAAGTCTAGGTACTCTAAGCCGCTTGTAAATTTATACCAGATAAAGCAAGTGTAAGACTTCTCAAATCGCCAGCAATTTCTCAGCATCTTTTTGACGTTTTCAATTAATTTGGGGATATATCCTATTTATTTCTTCCTTTTATATTTCAGATCTCTAAAGGTGGCTTTTCAAAAACAGTAAAATCTTTTAATAAGAAAACCAATTATTGCTTTGAATAAGGAATATTTTTGGATATGTGCGCTTTCTAAAATCGGTCTCTTTATTTGGTTTCTTGCATTTAATTATTATTAAATAATGTATTTACTTATTCCCATTAAATATCTAATTATAGAGTTTATTTATCAAAAGTTTAACATTTTAATTTTTAATGTTAATTTTAATTATGTCAGCAGAAGAGTCCACTACATGGAAATAGAAAAACGAAATTCATGACCATTATTCATATTTTATTCAGGAAATTGGGAAGTTCATATTCATGGCAGTTAAACTGTATTGAAGAGTCACCTATTTCACATAGAAGAAGGAATAAGATAAATTATCTTCTTCTTCTTCTTCTTCTTCTTCTTCTTCTTCTTCTTCTTGCATCTTTGCTTTCTCCTCATTTTCTCAATCCCCCACTTCACTTTCGTCCTATTCTTTCTCTTTTCATTGTTTTTCTTCCTGTCTCTTTTTCTTGCTTCAATTTCATCTTTCATAGACGATATATTAACATCTTATAAAAGAACTAAAATTCGATTGTCACAGAGAAAATCCGGCAGGAGAAGAATTTTGGGAAAAAAGACAGAAAGGAACATGGATGGATCAATGAAGATGATTTGATGACTAAGGAACAAATGAATGAATGTAACATTTGAAAAGGAACATAATGGAGAAAAAGAATAACAAATGCTGATTTGTTCAACGAATGAATAAATTACTGATCGAATGAATCGAAGAAGTGACTAAATGGATTTTATTGTAAACACGAAAGTCAGGGTACTTAATATGGGGACGTTTTACGAGACACTTTCTTTTTTATTCTAAGAAATAAAAAGAAAGATTAGAAAGAAAAATTAACAGAATGAGAAAAATAAAACAAACACAGGACGTGAACGATTAAAGAAAAAGGAGAAAAAAAAAGCAATAAACAGAATGAATGAAAACAAAATCGAGAAACTAAAAAAGAGAATCACAAGTAAACAATAAATGAATGAGTTGCGTATTAAATGAATAGACGAAAAAGTGAATGCAGCAATGGACAAAATTTAATGAAAGAGAGAAAGAGCAATGTGCAGATCGATAATTGAATGAATAAATGAGTTTCAGCTTTAGAGCTACTCTGATCGATTCACACTTTAAGATGAAAACATCAATACTTAACTCTTGATATTTAAATCCAATAAAAAAAATGAGAAGCCAACATGGCGAATCAACAAAGAGAAACCAAAATGAAGTTGGAAGAAAAGGCACGAAATGATCACCCTCGCCTTATGAAGTGTATTTACATAGAGACGGGCCATCCGATTTCTACCCAGATTTTCTGCAATGTTTGTATAATATGTCCAGCTGTTTGCCGCCCGCCGGCTATTTTACGTGAAAGCCGTCAACATGCGAGGGAGATAGTGACTCGTAACAGCTGGCTTTTGTCCCACAGGCCTCACCCTACAGCTAATGACCAACAGAAATCTTCAGCCACTGGGCTACAATGATCTTTATTATTATTAGGCTTGACGAAGTAGATGAAGTCTCCTTCTGTTTGCTCAATTAAGTGGTTCAAACCGACTTTTGCAAGTTTGTCGTTTATTGATTAAAAAGCTGACGTCGTTGTTTATTCTGCTGTCATCTGAACTTTTCTTTTGATTTGTTTTTCTTTAATTTTACAGAAGACATGCAGTGAAAGAAACTCACACAAACACACACACACGCACACGCACGCACATACGAACTATTATCTTTTAGTCATCTTAGAGAACTACTTTTGCCCGCCATCAGCATGGCTGATGCTAACCTCCAGTAGAGGTTTTCATGTTTTTCACTGGAATGAGTGGGGGGGTGATTATATTGAATCAATTGTTAGGTCTTCCGCTGGGAAGCTTTCTTTACTGTGACCTTGTCAGACAATTATGTGGCAACAATATTCAATGTACGTAACAATGGTAGATTTATGAAAGTGTAAGATGAATCCAATGAAGGGTCTGTAATGTTATCGGCTCTGACCTGGCATCTCGACTTCATTCACTTTCCTACCGCCGTGACGTGGCTTCCCTCTGACTTTTCTATAAATATGTTCATGGGAGTTGTTCTAATGAGCTTTCCTCCTTGGCACCTTGACCGCATGTATTGAAACATATTACTAGATTAGCAATTAGGTCTTATTGCTTTACAGTTAAAGTAGCTAGATGTAATCGTAAATTATATAATAGTATCTTTTCTCGCACTTCTCACTTGTGGAACTCTGTTCCGGATTTTTGCTTCCCTGTCACCTACGATTTCTATCTTTTTTTGAATTCGGTTCTTTTATTGTATTTTCTCCTTGTTAGCGTCTTCTCAGCTTCTTTCACTCTTAATAAACTCTTGCGTCTTAGTGGCATTATCGCCTTGATTGACGTGAAGTGATTAAAAGATACACATGTATATTTCTACAAAACATTATATTTAGTGGGTACACGTATTTGAATAGACATTTATGTTATTTTCTTAAACGCTGAAATTTATGTCAGTCGGCCTAGAGATTGAAAGTTCTACTATAATAAATAAGCTTACCGGCAAGAATCGAATCTGTATTCCTTTTTTTTCCATCAGAGAAACAACTTTTCTACCAAGTGTGCCCTACCAATTAAGCCACGGTAGACCATTAGGATAGACCAAGGTTCAATTCTATATTTCAGAGATGCGCATCTTTCATCGGATCATTTCGAAGCCTGTATCTGATAGAAGTTTACTGTTGGAAACAAAGTAATTAATAAACAATGTTATTTTTATCAACCCAGGATTATTTGCTTTTTTACTATCAATGTAATATTTAGTGGATGCACATATTTGAGCAGACATTCTTTTTATTGATGGGAAAAAGCATTTCAGGTTCGAGTCTTGTCGAGGGGCACATTTTTCTTATTATGAATTCTAAATCTTTACACCAATTGACGTGAATTTTATCATTGAACCTACTTTTAACCTAAGTAATAATTACCAATTTGGCCACGGGAAACCATCATGATAAAGCAATATATATATATATATATATATATATATGTGTGTGTGTGTGTGTGTGTGTGTGTGTGTGTGTGTGTGTGTGTATGTGTGTGTGTGTGTGTGTGTGTGTGTTATACGTTATTTATATAGACACAAATATTTAAGTAAATGGTCTGTTTATAATAAACAGTGCTAGCAACATTTACCAGCCTGAACTTCCGAGAATGTTCATAGAAAATATGTGTATTTCGACAGGAATCGAATCTGTATCCTACATGCAACTTGTCATATAGCTTGACGTGCTATACCAGTTTAGCTACAAAGGAGCGTCTGGTTAGCAAGTTCAATTTTACTGCTTTTAAACTACAAACTTGCCATGATTTTCCTCGAACGTCCATATCTGCTCGAAGCATATCTTAACGTAAACAAATGACGTCACACACTAAGAAATGTATGAGGTCCGAAAATCATTTTAATATATTTTATTGTTATACGTTATTTCTCGGCTATTCAGGCCGGTAAATGTTGTTAATACTGTTTATTATAAACAAAGCATATTTATGTCTATATAAATAACGTATAACAATATAATATATTAAAATAATTGTCGAACTTAGTCCATTTATATATATATATATATATATATATATATATATATATATATATATATATATATATATATAAACAAGTTTGATTAATTTGTTTATACCTGCTACCTAAATATACCTCATAATAAAGCGTTAGGAAATCATTTGGCTTATATTGCCTGAGGATACCAAAAGATCGAAACCAAGGTTGCGTGATTGGCTAATCTCTGATTATATATATATATATATATATATATATATATATATATATATATATATATATATACAAGCTGTTTCATGCTAGACGCAATCGTCAGGCTTGTTTGCATGAAACAGCTTGTCGCCTCTGATTTCAATGTTCACTTTTATATCTATATTATTTAAAATATGATTCCAACGCTACATAAGAGTTCTCATATATATATATATATATATATATATATATATATATATATATATATATATATATATATTGATCTGTATTTGAACAGCAAGCTTTCTTTCATATATCTTACATTGAAAGCGGACAAGAAATATTTAATTAATGTTTTATTGGGTTTTTCCAACAATCTAACATCCACAGACAGACTTTTTCGATGTATGACAGCTCTTTAGTGTGGCTAGACGTCCGGTTGCCTCTAGGTAGGATCGAAACCCGGCTGAATTTCTTTATCAATGTTAGTCTATCTCTTTGGTTACTTATATGCTCTCAGGTATTTGTCTGTCAGCCAAACTGGCTAATATAAATGTATATCTCTTTTCTCTCTCACACAAACTCACTCACTCATTCTCTTACTATTTTTCCAAATTCAAAACGTCTTCTACACGCGCATGCTCTCTCGAGCAAACAATTCTAGAGGAAGAGAACTATATTCGATATCATCTGGATACCCCCCTTTTCTGACCTTCTTCGTATCTGAGCCAAAACCAAGATTCTTCAACATTTCCACCAGAAGAGCCTTTTCGCTGATAATTGTAACCACCCCCGCCTTAGTTCATGAGAAAGTACTTTATCAACTTACGTCAAACACCAACCCTCCCTTCATCAGCTATCACCATAGATAGCAGACATTGATATCTTGAAATACCTGAGTAGCACGTTTTCCCGGGATCTCCCTGGACAACAAAAAAATGTCAGGCAATGGAGAGGTTCTCTGTAACAGTGTGCGAGATTATCACAATCAACGCCTGTCAATGAAATTAAAATGTACAACACAAGGGTCTCTCTTCTCTCCTCTATGAATGCGAAAAATAGAGTTTGTACTGCAGACACATCAAGAATTTTGAATCATGTTAAACGATCGCATCACTACTCTTGAAATTTTGGACAGTGTTGACTCGACAAGCAGTGAATCAATACTCATCAAGGCTTAAGTCCGATGGACGGGTCATGTCATCCTTATGCCTAGAGGCCTGTTGCTCGCAGAGACACTAAGGCCGACCAAAGAAACGTCACATAGACGCAATCAAAACTTGGGCAGTGGGCTGCCGAACGATTGCTTTTGCGTGCCATCTTCTCCAAATCCAAAGCTTTCAAAAACCCGGCGTCAAAAAAATCAATATTCAAGGACAAAAGCGCCACCGTTAAACTTTGGCATTGGTCACAGTCATTGATTTCAGTGTCTCGACTACAACATATATATATATATATATATATATATATATATATATATTCTTTATATAATGTTAATTAATATATTCAATTACTTCTCCATGTATTTCTGCATCAGTTAATTTAACTGTTATAGGCCTCCCACTTACTTTTTATATCTCACTGTCTCCCTTACTTTTTTCCCGGTCGTATTCTCTCTTTCCTTGCTTCAAATTCCTTATCTGTCTCTTTCTATTACATTCTCTTTGCTTCTCTCTCCTCTTTCAATAACTATAACTTTTCTTTTCGATCTCTCTTTGCAAAGTTCGAAGTACCTAAGATTCTCTCTCAATTCTCTCAAAAATTCCAGTCCTTTTCCTACAACCGAAAGCTTGAAACTAAGGTTGCATGATTTTCTGATCTCCTTATATATTTTTTTTCCATCCAAAACACATCCTTGATAATGGCTAGAGAAATAGCCGAAAGCGCTTGAAACTATTTTTGCAACAACCAGTACGTAAATGCTTTGAATAGCTACAAATCCACTCAAATATTTCTCTCTCGGTGTTGTCTTTTTTTTCCCCAAAAAACTTCATTCTTTTCTCGTTCTTCTTTTGATAAAAAAAATGTATTGTTCGCTTCTTCACTTTTTCCTTTCGTTTGTTCCTTTTCAGCCTTCCTATTTCTCTCTCTTTCACTCTCTTTCTCTCTCTCTCTCCTCTCGCTCTCACTCTCACTCTCTCTCTCTCCCTCACACACACACACACACACGCTTTCTTTTTCCTAACATTTGCCAGTCGGTTGCACACAATTTATTTATCTCTTTAAATCCTGAAATCAATATATTAATTTTTTTGGTCAACAGATCAGTCCTGAAACTCTTACTCAAAACAATGTACACATTTTATTGCTTTAATGAATCTCTTTCGGCCGATACATTTTCTGGTCTTTTCCAAGTATATGTTGCATCTCCTAATTATTCAACAGAACCCCTGACAAGACATTTATACAATGAAAACCGGAGTCGTATACACCCCATGAATAAAGTACAGCAAACCAACCAAGACACGTTGCTCAAAACAAGGAAAATTCCAGATTAAATTTCAATGATCGATTTTGGCAAAGTAACTGTCCACCAATGGAAACTCTGACAAGCCTATTTTAATCGTTAACCAAAGTATTCAACAGAAAATAATAATTTATATTCGAATTCTTGTCCTCATCTTGCTTGTTGATTCGGCTAACCTCCCGAGAATTTAAGCCTGAACCCTTTAATTTACGAGATCGGATTGTTCACCTTCTTCTGGCAATGTCAATGGGAGATAACTCGTCTTGTTCTTTAAATATAAAACCTCTTAACACGATCTCTATGCCCCACGACTTGAGACTAACTTGTAATGCTAACGTATCGGGAATATAAATGCGCTTTCAAAGCTTGGCTCACATTATTTGGTCTTTGGAGCTGAAAAAAATCGAATACTTAGATTGGTGTTGATTTCCCTGAAGAACATGGAATGAGCTGAGAAACTAGGAATCAATTTGGTGAGAAGTTTTGTCTTTTGCTTTCTTCTAAAAGAAATGTTGAAGGCAAAAGAAGTTATGGTCAAACGGTTGATTCTTCGGGGTGTGGTTGCTTGCATAAATTATTGACCCAGACAGAGAGAGATTTTTTGATCAAACATTTTTATCAGTTGACTTTTCTTTCTGTTTTTCAAGAAGAGGAAATCTGGATAAATGCCGTGAAGAAGAAAAAGAATAAAATGAAAAAGAATAAACAGGTAAAAAGACGTAAAAACATAAAAGGACAAAGAAATAGAGAAAGAGCTTGATAAACAAAATAAGAAAAAATAAAGAATCAATGAGAGGGGGAGAGAGAGAGAGAGAAAATGCAGGAAGCAAGGAGAGAGTAAGAAAGAGAACAAAAAAGAAAGAAAGAAAGAAAGAAAGAAAGAATCAACAAGCAAATAACCGTAAGATTATATTGTGAGATATGATAAATGAAAAATGATGTTATGAACAAAAAAAGAAAGTCTTTATCTAATAAATTATAAACCCATGCCTAAATCACAGACAGATAAGGTGATCCGCCACACAAAATCATGACAATATTTTGTGGGGGTCATTTGGTTCGAGTCCGTATTTCTCACGTAACGCTCATTTTTTATCGCTACAAAAAGGAATTATGTTTTGTCATTTGATGTAGATAAAAAGAGGTAATCAAGAAAATAATAAATTTATCAGTTAATGATATTTTTTTAAAGAGATCTAAAGATTTTTTTTTTCTTTCGATTTTACGCAAATGATGCTGGATAAAAACTCATTGCCTGTCAAGCTTCATTAATACGAGCTTTTGATGAAATAGTTCTGAATAAATAATCAATTTATCTATGTTGCAAGTGGAAGTCCTTCTTGAAATACCAAATTTCAATAAACAAAGAATACAAAAATGGTTTTCTTATTGATTAAAATCAAACGTATTAAATAAATAGATTTATTCTTAGAATAATAAGGTTGATATTTTTAATCTTAAGGCTTTAATCAAATGTCTTATTTCCACCTGAAAACCTTTTCTTACTGAGCAAAAAGGCGAACATCTGCAAATGAGCAAGACTTCCTTTCTGACCACATCTGCAGTCAAATATTTACAATCCAGTTAAATAATTTTCTTATCTTAAGGATGTTGCTAATATTTCTGATAGTTCATTTTGTATTTATCGTCTAGATATATAGATATAAACACTGCGAACAAGGAACTCAAAACCGAATGGTAATTGTGTGTTTCTGATGATCGCACGAGGCGTGAAACTGGCAGTTACCAGTGTTTAATCTACGAAAGCTCTATCTCCTATACTTAACACTCTTCCCCTAGCACTATAGCCATATTTTTAAAAATGTATCATTTCAGGATTTCACCTCTAGATGCCACTTGAGGCAACCCTCAGGCATCAATGTGCTAAGTGGTGTTATCGTGGGAAGACGTACAGCTCCGTGGTTCACATTAGTTTTGAAGTGCTTCAAGCGTTTTTGTTTATTTTTACCATGGCTGAAAGGAAGGAGCAGCGTGCTGCTGTGAAATTCTGTTTTTTGCTGGTGAAAACAGCAGCCGAAACAGTTGTCATGCTTAAAACAGCTTACAAGGATGCTGCCACGAGTAAAACACAAGTATATGAGTAGTTTGCACTTTTTAGGAATGGTCAATTGTCGCTGGAAGATCAGCCTCATTCAGGGCGACATTCAACCTCCTGAACAGTTGAATGCATCATGAAATGATCTTGGAAGATCGTCGCCAAACAATTAACGAACTTGTTGATTTGACTGGTGTGTCCTGGAGTTCATGTCAACGAATTTTGACTGAGGAATTGAGAATGAAAAGTGTTGTAGCGAAAATGGTGCCTCGCTTGCTCACGGACGATCAAAAGCAGTCACGAATGGATGCCTGTCGCAAACTGAAAGAACAGTTGGAAGTTGATCCAGACCTTTTCAAGTCACTGGGAGCAGCCAACGTCACCACGACCCCCCAAAAGCGCCTCAGGTGAATGTCAAGATGATGCTGATTTGGTTCTTTGATGTGAAAGGAATTCTCCACAAAGAATTTGTTCCTCCTGGCCAAACTGGTAACCAGGCTTTTTGCTTGGAAGTCCTGAAGCATTTGCGCGACAAAGTCAGACGCCCTGACCTGTGGCAAAGTGGAGGGTGGCGGTTGCATCATGACAATGCGCCAGCACACACCGCCTTGAATGTGAGACAGTTTCTGACCAAGAATGGCATGACCCCCACTTCCCCAGCCTCCCTATTTATCCGATCTCGCCCCCCTGCGACTTTTTTTGTTCCACTGAATGAAGAAAGTCCTCAAAGGAAAACCTTTGCAGATGTGGAAGAGGTTAAGAAGAAAACGACGGGGTCATTAAAAAACATAACTTCACAAGAGTTCTAGGACTGCTTTGAACAGTGGAAAATACGTCTGGGCCGATGCATTGCTTCAAATGTAAAATACTTTGAAGGTGATAAGAATAGAAATATGCAACAATAAATGAATAAAATTATATGACACAATTCCGGTTACTTTTGGGTCCTACTTCGTATATACACCTACTAGCTAGTTAATTGATATAAATGTAAATGGAAACAAAGCCACTTTTATGCCAATTTATGATTAGTCAATGAAGTACAGCATTTTAATGGCTATAGGCATTTAAATATGGCCTTACTGAATGTCATTTATTGTATTTGTATGGGAATGAATGATATTTTAAGTCACTTTAAACGGGGCATGATTGTTGTAACTAGACAGCCGAATGGTTCTGAATATTTCAAAAACTCGTGATTCGAGGCAGTTTTAAAGGCTAACGATGACTACGCATCACACGAGAAGAATGCACCTAATAAAAATTCCGATGTGACCGACACACACACACACACACACACACACATATATATATATATATATATATATATATATATATATATATAGTTTAACGGTAAACTATATTTATGGGTTACAGTGCTCAATATCAGGGATAGAGCGTATGTATGTAATGATTGAGTTTAGGTACATGGCCTGATGATTTCATTCATGAAACAGACTGTCGTCTCTGGGTGTTGACTTCTATGTCCACTATATATATATATATATATGTGTGTGTGTGTGTGTGTGTGTGTGTGTGTGTGTGTGTGTGTGTATTAAAATTTTGCAGAAGTTGCTCGGTATCGCAGTTAATGCTATCATATATCTAGAATATAGGAATGAAAATGTTTAATGACTCTAAACCTGAAGCAGATAGTCAACATGCAGTTTTGATTCTGATGCCTCTCTCTCTCTCTCTCTCTCTCTCTCTATATATATATATATATATATATATATATATATATATATATATATATATATAATAAATGAATAAAGGTTCAATGAACTCATTTCATTAACCGACTTCATATATATATATATATATATATATATATATTAGTTCTTCGTTGAATCAATGAAACCAAAGATATAAAGTAAATAATAAACAAATTAATGACCAAAATATTAGTTAGACTATAAAAAAACAACCAAAAATCGGACAAAAACATAGCTATAACTGTTATATCACGATAAAAAATACTACGTTACTTAAAAATCAAAAACCGAAAAGAGTAAATAAAAATATATAGTATAATAAATAAATAATAAAAAACAAGTAAAATAAATTAATCTAAATTTATGCAAATAAATAAACAAACAAGCCGCTCCCAATAAATTAACCGTTTGAAAAAAAAAACATGTAAAGATAATCAAACCAAATAAATAAAGTAACAAACATATCAAAACCTCACCCGCCAAAATAATAGAATAAACTACAGTAATCAACCCCAAAGTTGAATAAATAGCTTAATTATCTTCCCAAACCAAAACTATTAAATACGTTAATAAAACGCCGATTAAAATAAAAATAAATAAATAAATAAGATAAGAAATGAAAATAAAAATAAAAATAAAAAACAAAAATAAATAAAAAAACACAAGCAAACTAAATTAGCCCACTTAAACAAACAAATAAACGACTTCCGGCAAAATAATCGCCAAAATAGACTACCCACAATGCACCACTGACCCGTATATATAAATATCCTAGAAAAAAAACAACACTCCTGGCCTGACGATTGCGTTTAGCATGAAACAGCCTGTCGCCTCACTTTTATATTTACACACGCTCTCTCTCTCTCTCTGATATTGAGTACTTTATCCTATAAATATAGCACACCTTAAGAGTATATTTCTTATATATATATATATATATATATATATATATATATATAAAATAAGAGATTAGCCAATCACACACGCTCTATCTCTAATATTGAGCACTTTATCCCATAAATATAGCACACCTTAAGACTATATTTTTTCATATATGTGTATATATGTCTGTGTGTGTTTGTGTGTGTGTGCATGTGTGTGTGTGTGTGTGTGTGTGCACGTGCGTGTGTACGTGTGTGTCCGATTTATTTTTCATTCGCGTTTCGACGAAGATAAATTCGACAACGTCTAAGCAAGGCAAAGTTTGCCTCGTAACCATCGTAACGAAGGTGATAGAATACTTCGAGCCTCCCCTTGTAGTGCAATGAAAAGGTGCTTCCCCGGTGTCGAAATCGCCAGAATATTGTTTATTTATGATGCATGAATATGAAAACTCAGCTAAAAAAAAAAATGCTATCCGTGGATGCAAATCAAAAATAGTGATCCATGTATAATCTCGTCATTTTGACGGAGACTATGCTATTTCAGTGGAGAAATATCAATACAATGATTGCCAGGATTTTAATTTTTTTTTTCCCTTAAAAATAACATTCAGTTTCGAAATGTTTAGGAGTATGAATTTTTTCTTTAATAAATTTAGGATTTTTATTTATAAGCAAAAGTAATGTTTTTGATGAGTTTCCAAAACGCAGTGCTTTATACTATGTGATATTCGATTTTTTTTTTTTTTTTTTTTGTCAAGCACAGTCAAGCACAAAATAACTGCAAGTCAAATCAAACGTCTTCTTATTGATTCTGTTTTTAATCTTGTCTATAAAGATGATAAAGGATTTTGTAGAGAGGGAAATATATCGTCGTTTGTAAATGTTATGTGTGATTCACAGCACGATGGGCCAAATAGATATTAAAGAAAATGACGTCATATCGAAGTGTTGAGAAAACTGATCCCATATTTAAGTATCACATTACACAATTTTATCTTTACTTCCCTTCTCTCTATCTCATCATTTCTTTGTTCCTCCTTTTCTTTATTCGAGAAAGAGAGACAGAAAATCTTTAGCTCTCACCTTTTCTCTCTCTTACTCTCTCTCTCTCTTTATTAGTTCTGCTCTGTCTCTTTCTATACTGTTATATTCTTTTTCTTTCTCTCGCTCACTCTGTCAGTCTATCGTTTTTTCTCACCCTGTCTCTCTCGATCTCTCTCTCTCTCTCTCTCTCTCTCTCTCTCTCTCAACCCTTTCTGTCTTATTCGATCCTGCTATCATCCTGTCTTTCTTTTTCTTTCTATCACTCCCTCTGTCGGTCTCTCTAGATCTCTCTTTCCCTCCCTCACACTCCCTCTCGTTCCATCTTTCTGTCTCTTTCAATCCTGTTATCTTCCTGTCTTTAATTTTCTTTCATTTCTCACTCTTTCAATCTCGCTTTCTCTCTCTTTCCCTCCCTCTCACTCTCTCTCCTTCTCTCTCTATCCCTCCTTCTGTCTCTTTCGATCCTGTTATCTTCCTGTCTTTCTTTTTCCTTCTCTCGCTCACTCTTTCAGTCTCTCTCTCTCTCTCTTCTCTCTCACTCCCTCTCTCTATTGATCCCTCATTGTATCTCTTTCGATCCTGTTATCTTCCTGTCTTTCTTTTTTTTTTATCGGTCATTATTTCAGTTACTCTTTCTCTATCTTTCCCTTCCTCTCTCTTACTCTTTCTCGATCCTTCCTCCTGTCTCTTTCGATACTTCTCAGCGCTCAATCTATTAGTCTCTCTTTCTCTTTTTTCCCTCCCTCTCTTCTACTCTCTTTCGATCCTTCATTCTGTTTCTTTCGATTATGTTACCTTTTTTCTTTCTCTATCTCACGCTGTCAGTCTCACTTTCTCTATCTTTCACGCCCCTCACTTACTCTCTCTCTCTCTCTCTCTCTCGAACTTTCCTCTTGTCTCTTTCGATGCTGTTATCATCCTGTCTTTCTTTTTCTTTCTTTCGCTGACTCTAGCTCTCTCTCTCTCTCTCTCTCTTCCTCTCTCTCTATCTCTACTTCTCTCTCGATCCCTACTTCTGTGGCTTTCGATCCTGTTATCTTCCTGTATATCTTTTCATTTTCTAGCTCACTTTGTCAGTCTCTCTTTCTCTATCTTTTCCCCCCTCCCTCTGTCTCTCTCTCGATCCCTCCTTCTGTCTCTTTCGATCCTGTTATCTTTCTGCCTTTCTTTTTCTTTCTCTCGCTCACTCTCTCTATCGATCTCTTGACGTCCCTCTTTCTAGATCTCTCTTTGCTTTAACCTCTTTCGAACTCTAAATGTTTCTTTCTTTCTCCCTTCACTCTCAACCCTTTTTATCGATTTTTCTCCTTTTTATCATTCTCTTTCACTCTTCCGATCTGTTGATCCCCGACTTTTGAACTTCACTCTCTCTCTCCCTCTCTCTCTCACTCTCTCTCTCACTCTCTCTCTCTCTCTCTCTCTCACACACACACACACACCTTTAATTTCTTTTTCTATTGTTTTATCTCTCGCTCCCTTCTCTCTTTTTTCTCTTTTCTCTCTTTCTCACACACACACAAACATACACACATTTATGCATACAAAGCACCTTTAATATGTCTCTTTTTTATTTTAATAGATTTATTTATTTGCCTTCCAAATGTTTGGCATTTGTCCATCACTTCCTTTTTTTTTCTCTCGACACAGCAGAGTCGGATCCACGTTCAGAGACGCTCTAATGACTCAGGACAAAACGACGCAGATCGAGATTGGTCGATCCATCCACACCATATCACCAACGTGACCTCGATTGTGTAAAATGTCTCATGGCCCTAAATAGCGTCACGCCCGACTTCTATTTTGTCTTGGCGGGAAGGGACAAAGTCAGTGCTCCCGAAACAAAACAAACACAAACACATTCTATCTGGGTGTGAGAATGGCACCGCCTTAAGAATTCTCACGATGACTTTTTGCCGTTTTTTATGGCTTTTGAAACCTTTGTGGAAATTTAGCGTTACTCATAAACATGTCCTTTTTTCATTTATACGTCAGACAATGAAAGCCAAATACTGGTGTCCGGAGACGAACTAATATTTAGTTGTAGAAAATGAAATGATTTTGTTTTACTTTTTGTCCTACGTAATTTTTATTCTTGATTTCCTCTGCCCCTCGTTTCTTCATCAGATGTCTTCCTTTTCATTTCTTATTCCTTTACCAATTCTTTCTAAGTCTTTCCTTTTCTTTCACTCAATTGTACTACATTAATTTTCTTCCTATTTCTTTCTCTCTCTTCATCACAATTTCTCTTTTTCTCTTTAGTCCTTTTTTCATCAAAGATCTTACTTCTAAATTGATCTAAGTTTATCTTTGATACAGCATAGAGCCAAACAGCGAAGAAACAAAGGTCTTCCACGTGGGATCCACTTTTTTCTTTCTTTTTTTAATCAGTTTCACCCTATGCAAGGCAATAAAGACACTAAGACACAAGGGGTTACAGGGTGTGGAAGAATTAGAAAGAGAAGCATTAATAATGAGCGGGAAAAGGAAAGAGTGATCATGAGGACAGTAGATAGCGATTGACATTGCATTTAAATTCTTGCATGAATCCGTAAGGGAGTTCCACAAGCGAGAAAAAAAATTGTTAGCATAGAACTTATGGCTAGATCTAGCCAACTCAAGTCACTTACTTGAAAATTAGCATTCGAAATTTTGTCTTTTAAGTGAGCTGGGACAACGCTTAATGGTAGCTGTTGGAAATACGAACGTATCCTGACGATAGATAGATAGATAGATAGATAGATAGATAGATAGATAGATAGATAGATAATGAATAGACTGTGATAGATAGATAGATAGATAATGAATAGACTGTGATAGATAGATAGATAGATAGATAGATAGATAGATAATGAATAGACTGTGATAGATAGATAGATAGATAGATAGATAGATAGATATTTTTTCCTATTATTTTTCCTTTTCTTCCCAATGTATCTCTCCCTCTCTTTCTCTCTCTCCTTATAATTCTTCTTTTTCCTCATCGTACTTCTTACCCACTTTCATTTTCTTTTCCCTTTACTTCTTTTTCTACCCCTTTTCCTTTTCTTTATTCTGATCATTCTAAACGTGCTTCTTTTTTACTCAGACTTCTTCTTCCCTTTATTTTCTTACCTTTTCTTGCAATCATTTCTTAAGTTTGGCAAATATATCTCTTAAAATGAGATGTCAGTGTTATTTTCATTTTTGCGTAATTTAGTCACAATTTATCCATCGCACACACTATACATACATATATATATATATATATATATATATATATATATATATATATATATATATATACAAATGAGAGAAAGAACAAATGAAGTAAAATTACACTGTTCGTAACATTTACTTTTAAAAGAGTGCTCAATACAAAGTAGAGCAATATATCATTTTTATTTTTAAAAATTATAATAAAAACATTGAAATCGCAACACAAAAGCCATCACGTTTCAATAATTTGATTGTACTTCTTCAGGCCATGTGCGATTAAATGGTTTTTAAGGAAATTTAAAAACAAATTTTAGATGTACAATGAAAAGTATTGAAACAAAACTTTTTGTGTAGCGATTTCAACATGTTTTTATTATATTCTCTTATAATAAAAATTATATTATATATGTGTGTGTCTATGTGTGTGTGTGTGTGTGTGTGTGTGTGTGTTATACGCTTCGTTAAATATGTCGTACAAGGAATATCTTTTTCATCTTTTTAGGACTTAGGTTTGTGGAGAAACTAATCGTAGTGTTGGCTTGCTCGAGCGCTTTCGGTAAATACTATAAAAGCCATTTTAAACATTGGGCTTACTTTTTCCGTAATGTCGATGAGTAATAATCTATATTCATTTTGTTTTCTCTTATTATTGCATGAGAACCATTTATAGACGAAGTAATTTCCTTCTGAGCAGATTTTTTCTTAGTTTCTGAACTCAGTCAGAACATTCTATAAAACCAATTCTATAGACAATTTCCTCACACACTCAGTCTTCAAATAACAACGCTTATAAAGACACAATATTCCTCGTCCGTCATATTTAACGAACTTGTCAAAAGGAAAGTTTGTTGATTTCCCAAGATTGTAATTTGCGTATTATCTTGAGTCACTCTTAAAGGATTCTCCATCATTAACGCCCTGTGCCAGACCGATGCTAAATTTACAGTAGTGTTTCAAGAAATTTGCCCAATATAGAGTGATATATAACATTTTAGTATTTAATTTATTCCTATTGAGTTTTGTAAACAGGATCAGATTTAATAGATTTTGAGTTTTTCTCAAAAGTCCGTTTTAAATGAAATATTATAAAATATTGTATACAAAGCGTGTTTTATATAAAGTGATTTATGAAATTTCTTAAAAATCTAATATACTTAAACGAATATCTTTCAGTCGCTGTTGATCATACCATTTGCACGATCGAATTGTTGCAATGCTTCATATCACTCCAAATCAAAACTAAAATGGCGGAAAGAAAATACATTCATATTGACGAAGTAATTTTGCTTCCGAGTATCGAAAGAGAGTGCATTAACAAAGAATTGTTATTCGGCTACTCACATAAATCCTTAAAAGTGCGTTTTTCTCACCGAGAAATCAAAATGGTGGCTTTTTTAGTTGTAAATAATTAAAATTTATAATTTTCTTTTCTAAATTCGAGCATTTAAATATGAGAAAATCGAAAAAACTGTAATTTTGTGGCCTCTAACAAAACTACAATCTCGACAATAAAGTACCCTACAATCACGACAATAAAGTACACTGTAAGAATTCTTCAAGAAAAAAAAATGCTTTTTTGATTTGTTTTCTTTGTCTTTAACAAGAATCATTTTTAGCATTATAGGCAGAGAAGTACAATTTTACACATTGTACTCTGCTTACCAGTGAAAATAGATTTTACAGAAACCAAAGAACCCCATTAAATTCGGCAGATGAAATAAACAGTAAAAATAATGCCAACACGAAGTAGGATCAGGTTTAAAGTGCTGACAGATATAAAGGAAGGACGGCAAGGTAGCTGCTATCTTACACGATATGTAAACAAATGGTAACCATTAGAAGATTTAGGTACACACACACACACACACACACACACAGACACACACACACATGTATATATGTGTGTGTGTGTCTGCGAAAGAGAGTGTTGATACTATATTTAATCAAAAAATAGATATAGGTTTGAACCTGACAGATTGCGCCAATATTCCATATATCGAAATTGTATGACTACATTGGAAACCATCATTAGCAAATTCTCGCGCGTATCTCCCTGTATCTCATTGTATGCATGGCTGCGTTCAAATACCACCAGGTAAATATTATCATAAAATGATCTTATATTCTGCTTCTTTTATGGACTGTGTCATTTAAGGATATAGACAGGCAGGTCATTCCACAACATCCTAAATTTTGCGGCTCTAAGCAACTATTTGTTTCCTTTCTGTTTCACACTCACGAGTCGCTCTCCTGTCATCCATTTACGACAATTTATTTCACTGCCTTTGTTATCTTCACAATGTCCTGCGAGTGTTGTATTCCTCTCGTTATGTATCCCAGATATTCTTATCTTCACAAGGTCCTGCGAATGTTGCATTTTTCTTGTTATGTGTCCCAGATATTCTTATCTTCACAATGTCCTGCGAGTGTTGCACTATTCTCGCTATGTGTCCAGGTATTCTGATCTACACAATGTCCTGCAAGTGTTGCATTTTTCCCGTTACGTGTCCCAGATATTCTTATCTTCCCAATATCCTGCGAATGTTGCATTTCTCCCGTTACGTGTCCCAGATATCCTTATCTTCCCAATATCCTGCGAATGTTGCATTTTTCCCGTTACGTGTCCCAGATATTCTTATCTTCCCAATATCGTGCGAATGTTGCATTTTTCCCGTTACGTGTCCCAGATATTCTTATCTTCCCAATATCCTGCGAATGTTGCATTTCTCCCGTTACGTGTCCCAGATATTCTTATCTTCCCAATATCCTGCGAATGTTGCATTTCTCCCGTTACGTGTCCCAGATATTCTTATCTTCCCAATATCCTGCGAATGTTGCATTTTTCCCGTTACGTGTCCCAGATATTCTTATCTTCCCAATATCCTGCGAATGTTGCATTTTTCCCGTTACGTGTCCCAGATATTCTTATCTTCCCAATATCCTGCGAATGTTGCATTTTTCCCGTTACGTGTCCCAGATATTCTTATCTTCCCAATATCCTGCGAATGTTGCATTTTCCCGTTACGTGTCCCAGATATTCTTATCTTCCCAATATCCTGCGAATGTTGCATTTTTCCCGTTACGTGTCCCAGATATTCTTATCTTCCCAATATCCTGCAGAATGTTGCATTTTTCCCGTTACGTGTCCCAGATATTCTTATCTTCCCAATATCCTGCGAATGTTGCATTTTTCCCGTTACGTGTCCCAGATATTCTTTTTCCCAATATCCTGCAGATGTTGTCCCGTTAGATATTCTTATCTTCCCAATATCCTGCGAATGTTGCATTTTTCCCGTTACGTGTCCCAGATATTCTTATCTTCCCAATATCCTGCGAATGTTGCATTTTTCCCGTTACGTGTCCCAGATATTCTTATCTTCCCAATATCCTGCGAATGTTGCATTTTTCCCGTTACGTGTCCCAGATATTCTTATCTTCCCAATATCCTGCGAATGTTGCATTTTTCCCGTTACGTGTCCCAGATATTCTTATCTTCCCAATATCCTGCGAATGTTGCATTTTTTCCCGTTACGTGTCCCAGATATTCTTATCTTCCCAATATCCTGCGAATGTTGCATTCTTTTTTTCCCGTTACGTGTCCCAGATATTCTTATCTTCCCAATATCCTGCGAATGTTGCATTTTTCCCGTTACGTGTGTCCCAGATATTCTTATCTTCCCAATATCCTGCGAATGTTGCATTTTTTCCCGTTACGTGTCCCAGATATTCTTATCTTCCCAATATCCTGCGAATGTTGCATTTTTCCCGTTACGTGTCCCAGATATTCTTATCTTCCCAATATCCTGCGAATGTTGCATTTTTCCCGTTACGTGTCCCAGATATTCTTATCTTCCCAATATCCTGCGAATGTTGCATTTTTCCCGTTACGTGTCCCAGATATTCTTATCTTCCCAATATCCTGCGAATGTTGCATTTCTCCCGTTACGTGTCCCAGATATTCTTATCTTCCCAATATCCTGCGAATGTTGCATTTTTCCCGTTACGTGTCCCAGATATTCTTATCTTCCCAATATCCTGCGAATGTTGCATTTTTCCCGTTACGTGTCCCAGATATTCTTATCTTCCCAATATCCTGCGAATGTTGCATTCTTCTCGTTATATCTCCGAGATATTCTTATCTTCCCAATGTCCTTCGAATTTTGCATTTTTCTCGTTATGTTTCCCCGATATTCTTATCTCCACAATGTCCTGCGAATGTTGCATTTTTCTCGTTATGTGTCCCAGATATTCTTATCACCAAAATGTCCTGCGAATGTTGCATTTTTCTCGTTATGTGTCCCAGATATTCTTATCTTTCCAATGTCCTGCAATTTTTGCTTTCTTCTCGTTATGTGTCCCCGATATTCTTATCTCCACAATGTTTTGCAATTGTTGCATTTTTCTTGTTATGTATCCCAGATATTCTTATCTTCACAATGTCCTGTGAGAGGTGCACTTTCCAGATATTTCAACTGCCTTTTTTTCTGATTTTAATTACAAGTGTCTTTTTTTCTTCATATCTCCATAAAACTTGTTTCTCACATAGTCCGCAAATCTTATTCTTTACCTTTACAAATGTGAAAATAAATTAAGTTCTTAATACCCAATGCTGGTCAGAATTCTTATATATATATATATATATATATATATATATATAGAGAGAGAGAGAGAGAGAGATGTGTGTGTGTGCGTATATATCAGGTCATCCCATAAGTTCTGTCCGAATTTTACCTGTTTTTAAAAGGAACGAAATTTAAAGAGTATTTTATAATGTCTAATGGAGCTGGACATTATTTTTATGTTTAGATGCATTTAAACTGATCAAATTTTATTTCAGAGAAAAACAAAATTAAATTTTGTTTGATTAAAACCTGCTAACATGAAAGCACCCAAGAATCATTTGATGCACAAAATGCTTTATGAGTTCCAGAAAGGAAAATCAGCAGCCGAAGCGTCTAGAAACATTCACTCAGTTTATGGAGAGGAATGTGTGAATGAAAGAACTCCAAAATTCAGAGGTGGAGATTTCACCGTTGAAGATGAACCGGACGTCCAGTTGAGTTTGAGGAAATGCTTCTTGAAGCAGCCCTTGAAAAAAATCTTGCTTTATCAGTTGAGGAATTGGCAGTGGTTCTCAGTTCAAACTATACAAATGTTCATCGTCATCTTCAACAACTTGGAAAAGTTCCTCAACTTGGAAAATGGGTGCCTCATGTATTGTCTGAAAACAACCTCAAATCCAGAGTTGACATCTGGTGGGATCGCCAAGGAATAACCCACTTTGAATTCTTACCACCTAATGCAACAATTAATGCTCAAATATACTGTCAGCAATTAGAGCGTTTGAACCAAGCTTTGAGGAAAAGAAAGACCTGCTCTAGTGAATCGAAAAGGGGTGATGTTTCATCAGGACAATGCGCAATCCCACACAGCAAGGATCACGTCACAAAAGATCGAAGAACTTGGTTGGGAGAAAATTCCTCATCCACCTTATTCTCCCGATCTTGTTTCGTAGCTTACAGAATCATTTGGAAGAAACAGCATTTGTAATACAGGTAGAGGTTAAAACTGACATTTGTGAGTTCTTCAAATCAAAGCCAAAAGAATTTTACAGTAATGGAATTAGTAAGCTTGTTAATAGATGGAAGGAAGTCATAGATAATCAGGGAAAATAAATTGTTGATTGAATCTGTAATTAAATAACAAAAATTTGGTCACTTGTTTTCTTTATTCAAAATTCGGACAGAACTTATGGGATGACCTGATATATATATATATATATATATATATATATATATATATATATATATATATATATTTCTATGGTGTGTAGGTTTCGTGTGTCTGTGTGTGCCCCGTCTAGTGTTTTTGTTTTTGCCAGTATGTGTATATATATATTCGTTCTCCATATATATATATCTGTGCGTGTGTGAGATTCATCTAGTGTGATCTTTTACGTACGAATTTAAATTTGTCTATGATGCTTTTTTTGTATTTGTAGATAAGAAGAATTGTCTGAAATATTGTCATAATTTTAAATTTACCTTGATTACATTTGTAGATGTGTTGTGATACAAAGAGTTGTCTGTTGTCTGATAATTTGATGTTGTTCTTGCGAAGGGAAACACTGTTGTTTAGTGCTTGGCTGATGCCAATATAGGACTTGTTTCATTTGAGTGCATAAATCACATTTTGGGAGTTGCAGTTTAAGTTTTTCCTTATTGTGGATGTTGTTGTGGAATTTTCATATATATATATATATGTGTGTGTGTGTGTGTGTGTGTGTGTGTGTGTGTGTGTGTGTGTGTGTGTGTGTGTGTGTGTGTGTGTGTGTGTGTTTTGAACAATAAAATTATTAAAAGTTGAAATTAGAGTTGTATATTAATATTTTTCGTTTTATTATTCCAGTTAGGTTCCTCGACTAGTTTTGCCGTCATCAGGAGAAAAGATCCCTGCTTGTTAGTAGGATTGAACAGAAGTGAAAGGATGTTTCTGAAGAAAATGAACTTTTTCTGTAGTTTTCATTTAATTTTTTTATCGTTAATTTTGGCCAGTCCTTGTGTTGGTCAAAAGGCCTCTTTCAAGTTGTTTTTAAGATAGAGAATGGGAGATTCCTGACTTTAAGAATTCCCTCCTTGGTCATTTTGATAGTTTTATTGGTTGGTGGGAATTCGATGTCTGTATTAAATGTATGTTATCTTTTAGTTCCTTCGGAGCATCTGTGCGATATGTGTACGTGTATATATTAGTATGAGTGTGTGTATAAGTGTGAGAACTCAACACCCCTTCAAGCATTCCTGTCTTGTAGGGGTGAGAAATGTGGGTAGGGCTTGATTTATGAGGTTATATATCAATTCTAACTACGCTGTTAAATTTATGGTTAAGCCCTTCTGGACGAAGTGTTTTGAGGCGCAAAATCCATTTGTTTTCTAAGATTATCTTTTCTGTCTATTTCTATTTTTTTCAATTATAGTGAATTTTGCATGGCTTATAAAATCATGTTTTTCTAAGCGTAAATGTTAATCCACAGGTAATAATCTTTCATGGAGAGCCGACTTGATCCGATTCCGGTAATTATTAATTCTGTAGTTAAAGGACCATTCAGATTTTACTACATATTATTTCTGGCATAGTGTGCATTCTAATTTCCATATGGAAAATAGAGTATAATATATATTTAAAAAAATTTTTTAAATCCAAATTATGACCAAAAACGTTTGCGGCTTCTCGCTTATCTTTAAAATATACACTTTACTCTCATTGGAACAACTATAGCCTCTCCCTGATATATATATATATATATATATATATATATATATATATATATATATATATATATATATATATATATATATTCACGATTCAATTGTTGTATTTTGTGTATTCAGACTGAATTTCGAGATTAAATTTATTTCTTATTGCATTTTGACTTGCAAGATTTCTACTTCTGAAAGCAGACATCTTGACAAATGAGAAATAGGTGTAGCATAGTAAACGACCATCTGTTTCATGCTTCAACGCAATCTTCAGTTACTGTAACGGATATGTTCTAAATTATTCTAGAGGCTATTGAGTAGAAATGAACGTAAAGATGGAGACATAATTGAATTTGTCATATACGAGATTGAAATTCAAAAATGAATTCAATGTTATTCTTTTGACGTTAGACGAAGGAATGGCGTTTATTTCTTTTACTAAATCTATTTCTTTTCGAAATGTTGCTATTTTTGTGATTAGTGATTCCCGTAACTCTTCCACTGTAAATCGTTGAACATTTCTACATTTCCATATCTACGTCAGTTTTCGGGAAATTATGGATGTGCAGAATGGATAATATTTAATGACTCGGGATAATAAATTAGAAAGTCGAGTTTGTTATATAGACTTTCGCACAAATACTCATGGGAAAGCTATGAATCCATCTCTTCCGTCCGCACCAGCTACGGGTTAAATAGTAGGGCAGACTAGGTTCTTTGATCCTGATTGGCAACCAGTCTAGGAGAACATCTCTGAATTCATAAACCGGCTGAATATGGGGCTGGCAACGCGATCCAGTTAAAAAAGCACTTGTCACGGTTGTGACCCCTCTCTATACTCCACAAATGGAGCGTATGAGACTTGAGTGTTCCGGGAAGTATTCAGCTATTTAAAATATTTCAAGAGAAGGAGCTTAATGTAAATTCGAAAGAACCTTACTGCGCATGCATGAAGAGATTCTCCCTTGTTGGGTTAATAAGTCAACAGTGAAATGTCATTGAGTGAGCTTGTGTAGTGTGTGACCGTCCTATTCACAGTGACGGAGCTGGTGGATTTTTTACATCACTTTCATTGAGATTTTGGTAAAACGTCATCCCTACCTGGTCTACAAAATTCTCCGACAACACAGATTTATCTCATGTGACTTAGGTTTTACCAAACTTAAAATTGCTGCTGAAATGCTTTGGACGAGAGTAAGGTAAACGCGACGATATGAAAAATTGAATCGGCGTCCCGGTAATGATATTAAAGCTCCATTAGGCGGCATATTTACATTATTATAAAAGGACTGGATAAATTCAGGGGACACACTACGTATTTCCTAACCAAAACAATGACGACGAAACCTTTGTTAACCACGTTCGAAATTGCTACCTGAACGCTTGCAGAGAATCAAGGTTTTTGCGAATTACTTGTAAGAGAAAAGCTCAACTCTTCGAAGTCTATCAAAATAACGTTGGATCAAGTCAATTTCGGCGCAAGGCATATTCATAAAGATTTTCCTACGAACTCAGTTGTCAAACAGACCTCGAATAGCAGTATTCGAAATTCTAGCCTTTACTTGGGTTCAAGTATTAACCAAAGTCAACGCTGAAAAATAAAACTGCTATATCAAACAAAAAACAGACTATAACCGCGCCCCAGACTATAGTAAATACTTCTAAGTGAATTCGTCTAATGTCTCATACTTAAATTCGTAGTGATCTCTCTGTCTCTCTTTCTCTGTATTTGAGAAAATATTTGTAAAATTTAGCCAGTATAACAAGGCTTCTAATTAGGCTCGAACCTATTACCTACACACAATTAGAATTCTCCCTGCGCTGTTATTTATCTCTTTTTTTCTTTTTAAAACTTTTTTTTTTGTAAATATTAGCTTGTCTTAACCAAAGGATCGAACTAACAACGGAGTTCATTATTTACATTATTCGGACTAATGTCCTCATCTTTGTCGCCATATTTATTACGTTTCGGCCATTGTACGCTCCGGCCTTCTTTAGATGGTTGGAATGTCGAACTGAACCCTTTATTTCGCTCACTGGGGTAGACTGTTCTAGTTCCACATGCCATGTTTTTAATGGATGTCAGTTATCAGTTATCTCCTGTTAATTACAATAGTCCGAATAATGTAAATAGTGTAAATAATACCTCATCTCAGAAATATAGACAGATACTATCAACAGAGTTTTACATTGTTCTCTAACATTGTGTCCCATTCTGTATTTGTGCCAAATTATTGGCTAATCAGTCGGCACTGAAGCGTCAGATAATGAAGCTGTGCGCGTGTTCGGGGTTCAGCTTTGATGACTGTATTCTTTTCCTTTTTTTTTTTTAAATATTTCCATGGATACACTTTTTCATTCTTTTGTATTAACGCGCGTGTTTGTTTTCGCGCGCATTATCGTGCGTTAAGCATTCGTCAAGTTCCGCTGAATTTTTAGTGCATGACATTTCTCAGGCATTGAATGCTTATTTTGTAACTGGATGTCTCTTTTTTGGGCCATACGGTAGGGAGCTAAATCTGGAATTGGATACCAGTGTCTACTTGAATTAGCACCAATCTTTTCGCTGTTTTTCATATGTTTTCTCGCTTAGTTCATTTATCGATGTTCGGCTTGTTAAAAAGTCTTCCCACCCTTTGTGCAAAAGAGTAAGGCTGCCAGTTTGCGTTGTTAGCGAGAAACATATTTTACCAGAAGAATTTTGTTTTGGAATAACTTTGCCGGTAGCAAACGAATACCGCAGCCAACGCCGTTTTCAGGTGCAGGGTATTTCAGGGTGTAACCTTGGGTAATTTTTTAGGACCGCAGGGAATACATACATACGTATATATATATATATATATATATATATATATATATATATATATATATATATATCTGTGTGTGTCTGTGCGTGTGTCTGTGCGTGTGTGTGTGCGTATGTCTATGCGCGTGTATGTGAGAGAGAGAATATAAAGATAGAGGGCGAATAACGTTAAAACGTTCTTGTACCTCAGCATTTTCTCGATGTAAAATTGTAACTGACTTTCGCTGACATATATATTTATGAATAAAAATGACAATAGGAAAAACTAGTAATTGCTGACGCGTTTCGTCCAATGTGGACTTTATCAAAGCAAAATACGAAATGAAATTAATTGAACAAGGTAACTAATAAAAACAAAAATAGAATGTTCCTAGCAACTGGAATGTAGAGAAATGCTATTTTCATATTTTTAACTGAAAACAACGTCAGTATTTGTCACGTGTGGAAAATATTGTCATTATATCTGAATCGGAGAAATTTTAATGACATATATATATATATATATATATATATATATATATATATATATATATATATATATATGATCTCATCGATAAAAAAAATATTTAGACTGAAGTAGTCCTTTTGAATGACAAATTCTATAACATATGAGTTTTTTTAAATGTTGTCCTTAAATTACTCTTTATATATATATATATATATATATATGCAAATATACCTTTACAAAATTCGAGGCGGGTTCCTCATGCCAAAATAACTTTCAAAGAGAAAAATTCATATAAACATATGTCCATAAATGCTTTGTTTTTAATTTATTCAGTTTAAAGTTTTCGTTAGTACAATCCAAAATACAATCCAAAAATACTTTTACAAACTTTGGCGGCGGTTTCCTGACACCAAAACAAGTTAAAATGTCCATATAACCATATGTTCAAAAACCATCGTTGTATCTCAACACAGCAACTCAAAACAAATGTTCAAAACGCCCACCGCTTGCTTCTACACACGCATGCAGCCGTCGGATCATTGACTGGCGAGCTCTTTCAAATACTCCTACATGGTGTCGAATGGTTTCAGACACTTTGATGAAGCGTCTCTGCATTATTAATGCCTGCTGCATAAACCAATAGTTTTAGGTGGCCCCATAGTTAAAAATCCAAAGGTTACGTGCAGGGCATGGAACCGACCCTCCCCTACCTATCCATCTTACATGTTAGATGTCATCCAATGCATCGTCAACAATGTGATTATAACGTGCCGGAGCCCCAGCATACATGAACCACATGCGTCTTCGTATTAGCAGGGGTACATTCTTTAGCAGGTCTGGAATTGTGTTCTAAATAAAGTCCCTGTAGACAGCTCCTGTAAGATGTGCTGGGAGAACATATACAGGACAGTCACTTAAAATTCCAGCCACACAAACTGATGCTGGTTTCTAGCTTGTATTGTACGATAAAGATTCCAATCCGCCCACAAATGTTGGTTGTGTAAATTTGTTATTACATCTCCTCTAAATGTTGCGTCATCCGTAAAAAGATTTGAAGAGACAAACAACGGATTGGCATCTTGTGCAATAAACCACCAGCAAATGTTCTCTCGTAGTGAGTTATCAGAGGGCGAAAGTTAGAAATGATACGGATGCTCTTGAAGTATTTGTCATGTCCACTAAAATATCAAATACAATATTTATAAACCAATCACACTCAAGAAAACACTTACATCTTAAAACACACAAATAAAATCATAAAATACAAATAAAAAAGTTTGTTGTATTAGTCATCATTATTTTAGCTAGATACCGACCAAATATTATACGGACATAGTAGAAGACATACCACGTGCCCTTTTAGGGCCAATTAAGAATAATTAAATAATTTAATTCTGGAGCCGATATTGTTCGGAAAAAGTGTATAAAAACATGCGAAATCCGTTCCCAAACAGGGATACACGCAGCTGTCACCAAACTCCACGAAACTCTCGCTTATGATCTTCACGACCTCATGTTAAAAGCGACAAAGTTGACAAAATTCAGACTACGACAACACCGCCAACAGTAAGAAACAATTTCTAATTATCTCTTGTGTCCGCTTTACTATGAATCACGCACACAAGTGTTGACTTTTTCATACAAACACACATATCGCAACATTTTATTGTTTCTCACATACGTACACAAAGAGAATTTATATTTTATTTCAGAACTTTATTAACCCAAACAAAAAGACATTACTTTCAAATCTATCATCAACTGCTTGTATTCTTGTCGTTATATTAAATTAATGTTTATTTGTTGAAACTACGTTGTCTTTTCTACTGAATTTTATTCCTTCAATGAAAATCGTGTGATTATTCCAATTACGAGCGAACCCGTAACGATATTTTGTTAATGTATCGAATCCCAACACTTCAACTTTTTTACATTCAACCAAAAACCGAGTAGAAGGATTCCTACATATTTTCCGTACAGTACTATGAGATGTACGACATGCTAGGGCCACTTGACATGTGCTAATATCTGGATTGTATCTGACAGCCTGTAAAAGTGCTCTCTGTGGTCGGGCGTACGAACGGTTCTTGATCCTCTTCGATCCATAGTTTATGGTGTAATGATCACGTATCAGCAACGCGACGATAAACAGCAGCAATGATTGGATGACTCGGCTGCATTCGGTCTGGAAACGCAATCTTGCGCAGCCATATGTAAAAATCATATCTGCCTGTTCACGATATGAATATCCTGCCATTGTTAAACGGAACACTTCTCATTTAACTCACTACTACACACGTTAAACGTTGAAAACAGACTAGCCACAAATGTACACGAATAACAAATGTAAGCTAGTCTACATAGCAATACAGAACCATCTACTATAAACTTTCTTTAAACTTAATAAGTCAAAAAGGAAGGATTTGCGGACATATGTCTATATGGACTTTTGTCCTTGTTTTGGGGTGAAGAATCCACCCCCAAATGTCGTAAAAGTATTTTTGATAAATCCTATATATATATATATATATATATATATATATGTGTGTGTGTGTGTGTGTGTGTGTGTGTGTGTGTTACGTAATTTTTACTCACTACTTGGTTTTGGGGAAAATTTCGATTTACATTTGATACCAATTTACAGTTTACAGTTTACAGTTTACGATTTACAGTAGTGTAGCAAATAAGCATATTATGAATGCTAACTTATGAGGATTTTTTTTATGTTTGTTGTAGTGAAAATGAAAAGTAACAATAGATTTTCGTAGCCGGAAAAGATTAGCCTCGAAAATTAACATTCTTTCCTTATTTTTTTTTCTTTTCCACCATTTTTAACGCAGCTTTTAACTTGTTTTTGTTTTCCCTTTAAATATCTGTTATCATTCTTTTATTATTGTATTATTCTTTTATTTTTCTAGTATTATGCTATTATTCTTTTATTATGCTATTATTCTTTTATTATTCTTCGCTTTTCTTTCTTACGAACTCCTCTATTTTTCTTTTTTTTTTCACTTTCTCTTCTCGGTATATGGTTCGTTTATTAACATTGCCAATGTCTTTTTTAGGCTTCTCATTCTTTTTTTCCGTTTCTCTAAAAAAAAAAAATGATCCACGCAAAAGGATGCATTTCTATAATATCACCCGACAAACCATTATTCTTACAACTCTACTGAGCAAAATCTCCTTTAGGCTTGATTTTAGCATACAAAATGGCTGCATGTTTTCACATTCAACGCCGTTTTCATCGGATTGGCTCTTAGCATGAGACTGATAACAGCAATGAAGTAATCCTAACTTTAGAAAGAATAACAATTTAGATTTTGGGAGTCCATAAAAAATAAAACATCAAAGTGAAATATAACTCCTCAGTTGTTAATGTGCTTTTTAAACAAGTAAAATTGTTCTTTCGCCTACAAAGTCAGAAAAAGTGACAGACTCAATCTATTAACATTTTAAACTTTTATTTTTCAATTCATTACATCGAACGATCGATGAAATATTAGTGACATTGTTCTTAAAAATATGGATACTCTTAATTTGTTTTCCAGATTTTGAGAGAAAGTCGTTTCCTTTCTGCTCGAAACGAATGCAAGCGTGTCCTTAATGAAGCGAAGTTACTGTTTGCTGTATAGAATTAAACAACGTATAGCAATTTCGGTTCTAGGGATTACTTGCGGCTCTTCAAATGTGTGTTGAACGACAGGAAATCCTCGATCCCTCCTCTATTCAATCAATTCGAAGTCCTAAATTTCACAGCTGATAAGGCGGAATGATTTGCTCGGAATTTTTTCCAACACGTGACTCACCTGGAGTACCCACACCCGATTTTCCTCTACTGAGTGATATGCGAGTAACTCCTTCAGTTTACTGGGAGTAGCGGGGTTAACAGTATCCCAGCCGTCATTCTGTAGAAATGTGCTCCCGAGCGAGCTCCGGTTCTCTCCATAGTGTACAAATATTTTGAGAAACACTTTCTCCCTATGTTTCAATATAGCCCTCGTGATATCAATGCACTTGGTCGAAGTATGCTTAAGCATTGACATATCACCACGGAATATGCTGATATCCTGGTCCTCCACAAAATCTTCCACAGCATATATCGATACTTTCATTCCAGAAAGGAAATAGCAAGTTAAACCACATTTAACTCTCTTGGTTCTCACCTGCATGTTCGACCGATATAGACCACAGGAATCACTTCTTTTGGCTGTACCAGAGCAATGCGTCTGATTGCAACAGATATCGTTTCCTTTCTGCTCGTAACGAATGCAAGCGTGTCCTTAATGAAGCGAACTTATTGTTTGCAGATAGAATTAAACAACGTATAGCAATTTCGGTTCTAAAGACTATTTGCGGCTCTGTAAGAGTGTGCTGAACAGCAGCAAATCCTCAGTCCCTATTCTATTCAATCAATTCGAAGTTCTGACATCTACAGCAGATAAGGTTGAATGTTATGCTCGGAAATTATCTTTCAACACAACACTCGACACATTTGGAGTACCCACACCTGATTTCCCCCACTAGAACTGAAGCTCTACTGAGTGATATGCGCATAATCCCATCACTTTTCTCGGACATCATTACATTCCCATAAGGCAAATGGAGGTGACGGGATCCCAGCCGTCGTCCTATAGAAATGTGCTCCCGAGCTGGCTCCAGTTCTCTCCAAACTCTACAACTTTTGCCTCGCTGCTTCCTGCTTTCTAACTTGTTGGAATTCCTCCTCTGTAGTTTCTGTTTTCAAGAACTCCGGAGAACCTTTTGATCCCACTAACTATCGCACCATTAGTTTCCTGTAGATTTTCGGCAAAGTCTTCGAGACTTTAATCAATGCTGAAGTTATTAAGCACCTTATTTCTCACAATCTATTCTCTAACAAATAATATGACTTCCGTTTTTCTACCGCTGATGTGCTTACGACCATCACTGAATATATATATGTCAAGCTTATGATAATAACGGCGAAGATCCTATCACACGAACGCGCATGTTACCCCCAAGGTTTTATGCTTTATCCTACGCAGTTTCTGATCTTTATCAATGATCTTCCTAATGTCATCAGTTCCCAAGTAGGCATTTATATAGATGACACTAGCATTTAGTCCTGTCTCAATAGCAAATCCCTCAAATCTGATATTGCTATCCTGACCGCTGATCATGAAAAATATCTCCAATAATTGGTTAACTGGGGCAAGAAATAGCTCGTAAATTTGCATGCTTCCAAAACAAAACCGCTCTCATTTAACCACTATTCAGAAAATTTCCTACCCGTTATCACGGGATCCCCCACACCAAAAAACATATAGATTATTTCACAGTCAACAAAATTCTCATTATTGCCTTACTACTGTATAAAAGATACCTAAGCGTTGGATGTATAATTACCTCCCAGTCAAATGCCTCTGTAGTTCCTGTTTTTAAGAATTCTGGAGAACTTTCTGATCTCTCTAATTATCGCCCTATTAGTACGACTGTAAATATTGTAAATAATAATTACTCCTCATAATAAATAATAATTACTCCTCATAATAAATAATAATTACTCCTCATAATAAATAATGATTACTCCTCATAATAAATAATGATTACTCCTCATAATAAATAATAATTACTCCTCATCCCCAAAATTATTTTTGTCTCGTCTGTTTCGCATTCTTCTTTTACTTTTTAAAGCGTTTATTTCTTCAACCCTTAAATAAAACTTGTAATGGATCAAAGAAAATTCGCTTCGTTTAAAAATAAGTAGAAAAAGCAACTCATCCAAATACAGGCCATACAAATATTAAGCAACCCATAAATTATTTTAATTTTTAAAAGAAAATTGGCTGCATATTAAATAGATTACTGACTGAATGGAGAGAGTTTAAACAAATTCTAGTGAAAAAAAATGGCAACGACTTTCAGATACAAAGTGATGCTGGGGAGAACCATCGCCGCTTACGTCCTGAAGGGAAAAATCAATCTTTAAGAAATGCTTTGGGATAATTTTTATATGCAATCATTTAGATCTCTTCGTCGTGGTTCAATAGTTCGACCACTTATGCAGTGAGCCTGATCATTATTCGATGTCCTTTACTTTTGGCCTTGTGCCGGTCTCACCTGTGTTTTATATATAATCATTGCTACATACTTCCATATATACAATATCTTAAAGAATCTAGGCATACTTATTAATAAACATAATGTTTATGTAAATTCCAAGATTAATAACAATAATAACAGCAAAAAATTGCAATATGAGCACTGGTAAAAATAAATGGTTGCTGAAGACATTAGGTTTATAATACCCAGAAATTCATACACAAATGTCCTTAAGGATGGCACAGTGGATAAAGGCTTTGGTTAGATCAAGTAACAGGACCCAAAGAGTGTGAGTTCAAAACCCGGTTAAGGCAGTGGAGAACTTTCAGAGGGAAATGAACAGGAGATAACTGACATCCATTAAATATAGGTTTAGTGAGCGAAATAAAGGGTTATTTTCGACATTCCAACCAACTGAAACGTTGTAATAAATATGGCAACAAAGATGAGGACAATAGTCCGAATAATGTAAATAATGTACATAATACCTCAACTCAGAAATATTATGTTATTCTACGTTTTCTAGTCCTTGCTCATTTCGTCCTTTGGAAATACCATTTAATAATAGAACGCCATCTACCGGATGAAACATATACATGAAGAAGAGATCAGCGAAAATTAAATGTTCAGGAAGGAAAATATTAATAGGAAGAAATCGAAGATTAATGATAATGACTAATCTCGGGTACATCAGCTAGTAGCTACTTTCCTTAAATGCAGAGCACGTAGTGAGAATCATAATCACTTCAGTATTGAGGAATTAGATCGCTACCCAATATGTCAATATTACTTATCATTAATGCTATTATTGTTATTTATTAAGATTAGCTTGCTTTGACATAAAAATTACTAGAATGGAGCACCTAGTGTGGATCGAAATCACTACACAGCAATAAATATCAAACACGTTAACTGGTTAATTTTTTATTTCATGATCTTCATTATTACAAATTATCTTTGGTATATTTCAGGACGAGAAGAATCAAGTATTAACAACAAATGCTTGGCTGAAACAGGTGAGAGTTAACCTTTCGGAATTTAACTTTATTTTTCACAATCTTTCAATGAATAGAATAAAGATGTTCTTGATAAAATAAAAATATTTTCGATGAAACAAAAACAAATCTTGTAAAATATAATCGAAACTAGAAATTCAACTAAATGATAACGAGTCAAAAATTTCCTTTTGATCATTTGGTTAAATTTCAATTCGAGAACTTTTCAACAATCGTATTTTATTTACTCTGCAGCCATTACAAGTTAAATTAAATTTTATTTTCTGATTTTCTTTTTTAATATGAAGACCAAACGTTAAACATTGACAAAGATTATCAGAGGAGAAGAGTTCTTGTCTTATATCTTAGGCATTTACTTTTGAAAATATCTTTGATGAAACTTTGTAAAAATACTTTATTTGACCAATAATTGTAGCTGATGTAGTTTTCTTTTCATAATTACAGATATTTTTAAATCGGTAACGCCCTATGAAAAGGAGTGCGGCCACTAAGACACAAGGGTTACAGAATGTGAAAGAATTAGGAACAGAAACATTAATAATGAGCGGAAAGAGAAAAGAGTAATCAGGAATATAGTAGAAGACGATTGACATTAGATTTAAATTATTGCAGATTAAAGTTGGCTGGAAATATACCAGATAATAACAGCAAATTTGTGTGTGTGTTTGTGTGTACGCGTGTGTGTCTATGTATGTGTGTGATAAATCGTAATAAAAAGACTTTGATGCAATTAAATATTACTTTATCACAAACTTTTCATGCTGTGTTGTTGTGGATGATAAAATTTGACGACAAGAACAAAATGTCTTTGGTGTTAAAATGCAAATAATAATAAACAAAATATCTGTTTACGCTGACAAAACAATGAAAATGAAGGCGATAAAAAAATGAGGAAATATCAAAATCTAGCTAGAGGACTGAAATATTAAGACGAAAGTAATACTTGTAATCAGCGGAGAACTAGGAAGCCTTTTGCAAAGAAATTAGAAGAATTTATAAACCGAAAAAAAATGGAAACTGTTTTGATGTCAGCAACTTTGGAATCCGGTGTTCTTCGATTTATGATTTCAAGAAACGTGTACTGTCGCTCGAATAAATTATGGTTAATAATGATAAAATAAGTAACTTTTATGGTTTTTATAGGAATGGTACGATTTGCGGCTTACATGGAATCCTGATGACTTTGGCGGTGAGACAGAGTTACATATACCGTCAGAAGAGCTGTGGATACCGGACATTGTCGTATATAACAAGTAAGTACTGACTGGTGCCTACCTTCTAACGGGGGGGGGATCGGCAGGGGTTAGTAATTTGGCCCTAAAGCCCAAACTCGCTGCGATAATCAGTTTGGTTTTAAACTGATATGGATTTTGTGTTTAAAAATTTTCTATATTTATGGTGGGGGGGTGGTCAGTAGCCAGTATCGGAGATCGAGTGTTTGTAGATATTGACAGCGTCGAGATGGTGATCAACACGGCATGTTGCTTGTCAGTTTCACGCCCCAAGCGAGTTTCAATGGATTCTTTCTCGGAAATTATTTTCTATTATTCTAAATGTTATTTTCTGGAGACCCATGTTTGAGTAGATGACCATTTTCTTTTTAAATAGTGTGAATTATGTCTACCAACCTGTGTAATCGAGACACTTAATAAAGGAATAGCGAGCACACTTTCTTTATTAAATCTCTCGATTGTGCAGGCCGGTAGGCGTAATACACCCTTTCTAATTGATCTCTTTAGCTCTAAGTTGAAATGATGATCCCTCTTCCTGTTGTGACCTCCTGATCAAGTTTTCCTCTCTACTGTTCCCTCTTTTTCAAACCTACTCACCGTTCTGTTGGAATGGAAGCTAATGAATGTTAGTACCATTAGTGAAGGCCTGAATGATCTTTTACCTGTCTCATTCCTGATCTTTTTGCTCAGTTGGGAAGTATGTCTGGCACAAAACAATTTTAACCTGGTCTTATTTTTGCTGAATAACTAAAAGGGTTTTCAGTGATACTTACGAAAAATGATGTCTTATCTAAAAACATGGAACAAAGAAACTCATTTAGTTTCGTGGTTTTTTAGATATTAAATTTTTTAGATATTAAATGACATGAATAAGTATGTGGTTACACGATTTGGACAATTTTGCTGTTAAACCCTGTATATATATATATATATATATATATATATATATATATATATATATATATATATATATATATATATATATAAGTGAATATTGAAGTCAACACTCGGAGGCGACAGGCTGTTTCATGCTGTCGCCTCTGAGTATTGACTTCAATGTTCACTTTTTATTTTTATATTTACATACGTTCTATCTCTGATATTGCGGACTTTATCCCATAAATATAGCACACCTTAATACTATATTTCTTCATATATATATATATATATATATATATATATATATATATATATATATATATATATATATATAACGCGAGCAAGGAATCAGCTTTTATTGTCGAAAAATATAGGCATGCTGATCATGAAATGCGTTAAGAAAAAACGGCGAACTTGCAAGATGTCCTCCCAAAAATGTATTAACTCCACAGCGTCTATAAGCATTTTATAATAAAATGAATTTTAATTTATGTTATTAAAAGGCTAGGAGTTGAGTGAACAGTTAGACAGATGGGAAATAGTTTCGGCTAAGCGAATTCAAATTCCGGCTGAGGTAGCTTATATTCTCTTCATATTAATATTGTTGAGCAAAACAAGAATCTACTTCTCCCAACTATTAGCTTACTCCTTGCGGGTGGTATTATGTAACCCAATACAATCTGTTGCTTGGAAAAGTAATGTCTAGTCACTACCTCTATTGACCTTTTAAATGTCAATGACCCAGTATGACGCCCCAACAATTTGCCAAATCATGGGATCATCATTTAATCTATCATTAAATATACTTTTTAATTATTAAAATGGGATCCGAAAAGATCATTGTTTATACAGCCTTCCAAAGCTGAAAATTATTTAATTTTTAATGTCGTTTTAATTTGCAATTAAAAAGAAGAAAATGGATATATTCACTAGAATCAGAATCTATAAATCGCTTATTCAATAATGTTTAGAAAAGAAGATTAAAAATAATTTATAATCATTTTTGTAATATTTTTCCACTAAAATCTTACCAATTATATTTTAGTGCCGATGGAGATTTTGTGATCACCATGTTGACCAAAGCAACCGTATATTACGACGGCCGCATATCTTGGGAACCTCCAGCCATTTACAAAACATACTGTCCCATCGATGTAGAATATTTTCCCTTTGATACTCAACTCTGTTTTATGAAGTTTGGTTCCTGGACCTATGATGGCAATCAAGTAGATTTGATTCACTTTTGTCAGAAGTTTGGTACGACCAACGAGAATGGAAGCATCTTCAACACGATGGGTATTGACCTAAAAGGCTATTCAGAGAACAGCGAATGGGACGTACTCAATGTAACAGCAACCAAAACGGATAAAGTTTACCCGTGCTGTCCTGAACCCTACCCAGATATCACGTTCAGAATAAAGCTTCGGCGAAACCCACAGTTCTATGCAATGAACCTGATCGCTCCTTGCGTGTCCATCTCTTTCTTGACCGTCTTGGTCTTCTACCTGCCGTCAGTGAGTGGTGAAAAAATGACCCTATCCATATCTATCCTGCTCGCCATGACAGTGTTCTTCATGTTGCTGTCAGAAATCACCCCGACTACGTCACTGGTTATTCCACTGATTGGCAAGTACCTTCTGTTTACCATGTTGCTCGTGACTGCATCTCTTTTACTCACCGTCTATGTGCTCAACCTCAACTACCGCACGACAACGACGCATTCCATGTCCGACTGGGTACGTCTTTACTTCATGGAGAAGCTACCCACCTTTCTCAACATGCGCCGGCCACAATTCGACGACGACGGAGACATGCAACCGGGCAAGATGTCTATTCACACGGTGGACGGCTTCGAGATGCGCGAATCATCCGTCGACTCACGCCTGAGTTCGCTCAACACTCGGGCCGATGTTCATACGTATGAAAATATGCAACATACGCATCAATATCAGCATCCGATTGATGAGCCGGATCCGGGCAAATTGGAAAAAAACATGGAGTCGATGGAAGAGTTTGCCATCCGGGAGCTTGAGGAACTAATAAGCAATGTCGAATATATTGCAAGCACCAAAAAAGACGTGGAAGAAGGACAAGAGGTAAGTAAGGACAAAATGCAATGTACACGGTTTTCATTAGGGAAGGCAATTTTGTTTTATAAAATATGATAAAAACTACACAGCAATAAATAATATGATTCATTTCGTTTATAGATTTCTATTAAGTCAAATATGCTGGATTTTGGAAGTGATAAGTAAAATATACGACATCTGAAAATAACACAGTCGTTTAATATTAAAGAATAAGTGGCCTACTAAGGGCCATGGTACCTTAGTCTTTTTCAAACTACTCACTTCATTCACATCTCTGCATTTTTTATATTTTCTCCTGTCTGAAAAAGATTCTCAGGAATTGACAACACTTGTCTTGATCTCTTTAATCTCCTCCAATGTCTGAAATCACTCCACTTTCAACGCCGATTTTAGCTTCAGGAAAAGCCAGAAGTCTGGAGGAGACCAATATGGAATGAAATCGAACTGACAATCGTGGGTGAATGCGATATTCTACCAAAATATCTATCAATATAATTGACAATCTAAAAAAGTTATATAGATTTTACAGATTGACAATATTAAATATTATATAAAAAATACCTCACTAAAGGAGAGCGAACATGTCTCATGGTCGGTTTAATAAGGAGCCTTACAATATTTTTTTAATATCAGTAAGACACAACTACTTAAGATCCGTTTAGATGGGCACTAAATCAGCAATTATCGTCCAGTCAATAATTTCCTTGCTACAATCTAATATTTAGCGGTATTTTTCAGTTAAAAAAAAACATTGCAATACTATTCCATGTTAATTTAAGATGATTTAGAATTGCAGAGGTAAATGTACACAGGAGACCCGGTGGAGTAATGGATAGCGGCTCGGATTAAGAAATCGGAGTTCGAATTCCAGTCAAATCCATTACATTCACTTACTTGGGAAAGGTATGAATCCCTTTATTCTCCCCTCAGCTATGGGTAACTAGCTGGACAGACCGGGTTCTTGGATGGCAACTGGTTTACCTCAGAAAGAAATGGCAACCTGTTGCGGTAAAAAAATCTGTCTCGACAGTCATGTATCGAAAGATACATGATCGGCTAAGCGTGTATAACCCATGGCATATAACTAACTGAAATACTAACAATTTAAATTAGCGATAGAAAGTGCGGATCAGAAATGATTTCACATGTAGCGTGCGCTAAAAAATGTTTACTTGCTGTCTAAATATTTCCAGCTTCTTTTTATCATTGAAAATGTCGACGATAGTTTTTACTTTTCATACAGGTTGATTCTAAATAACCATTTATGCTTTGGATTTCAAAAGATGCCAAATGCTTCTCTAGTCGATGCTGTCAAGCGAAAAGCCTGTGCCTAGCTAAAGTTAATGCAGTTTATTTGTATCTTTGCATGTCTCTTTTCAAGAGCTCGCCAAAAAAAGAATTCTCTTCGCGTGGTAAAACATCTTTGGTAGGCAAAATCGACTCCAGGGTGAAGTAAGCCTTCCATTCCATATCGATTACTCCAACCAAAAGTTCAAACAAAACTGCCGGACAATGACCAAAAGGAAGTTTTACGCTGGGGGTGATTTTCCACAAACAATATTTCCACATTATGGAATAGAAACGCTTTACTAAACACAAAATTGAAATATTTCTATCGAGCAACAGAAAAGAATGCTGTTCGATTTACGATCATACTTGTTAGTTTATTGATGTGCATATTATTATTATTATTATTATTCGACAGAACTTATGATTGGCTATTTCAGGATATTCAAAAATAGGGTAAGTTTCAGACAGTTATTTCCTTCTTACTTACTCGCCCCCTGAGATTAGTGAGAACAATTCAAACTGATCCTCAAACCTGATAAAATGTTATTCATTCCTTGGTAGGTTTTCTTTTAAATTATAAGGAGATGCAATCAGAATTATCCTTTTTATTATTTCCATATTTTCATGTTAATAACAAAATTCCGATTGCAGTCGAATAGGGTTATTTTTCTTGAATTTGTTTCTGTTTTTTCCTTCCTCATAGAGTATCTCCCAGAATCCCTTTTCTTTGTACCAAATAAACAGTTCTGGTAATATTCACTATCGAAATCTCAAAGTCCTATTTCTCATTATTATAATTCTATTTTATTATTCTCGTTGTTGTCATTCTTTTCTATCATGTCAACTATTATTCGACTTTATTCTGTAGAACAGTTAGTCTTTTTTTTTTTTACAGAGGATGAAAGTGTAGTATCTGCTCGATACCTGACCCTTTTGAATTAGAATCAGTTACGACCGAGAAACTTACCTAAGATTAAGCGGGAAGGGATAAGGAAATGTTTAGAAGAGGAAAATGGATAAAGTTGGGAGGGGAGGAAAAGAAAGTTAAAGGAAAAACGGAAAGGAAAATCAGATGAAAGAAAGAAAAAGAAATCTACATACATATAGAGAGAGGGGAAGGAGTGAAGAAGAAAGAAAAAAAACTTTGATGGTTGGATATGGCGGAGACAATGGACGCATCACTAAAAAAGCATTTAGTAAAGAGAAAGACATAGAAGATTCCAATACGGTAAAACCTCTGCCAGCCGCAATGATGGAGAAAGCCTTACCTCGAACCATCGCCAGTGAGACACGCTGCAAGAGCCACTCCGTTTCGCGGGGCTTGTCCCTTAATCGAGACGCCATCGAGCCAATCCTCCGAAGAAACGCCATCGAACGAGGGTCAATAACCCCAGAAGTCTCCACTGCTACAGGAGTAAAAAAAAAATCTATCAGCAAGAGAAGAATATTTAACTATTTTTTTCCATCTCTGCGTCCCGGACCCCGGCTCAAATGCGGACCTGATCAAATTATCGGCCGAAAATGTATCCGCACAGGTCGCATCTCAAATCAACGACTTCCCCATTTTAAAAGGGAAAATGGTAATGCCATCCGGCCGCTTTCCATCACCACGGTCGAGGCCTACGAGTTCGATTTGGGAAGGGAACCCAACTGCATCCAAACCTCTTTTGATGATGTCGTTTATTGCTGCATACCTTGGAAAGCGGCCGGCACTACGACGACAGGAGAGAGGATGCAAATCGAACTCATCAATGGAAGCTCCGCATCTGCATCTGTGACGCTCACATAATTACGGTAAAATGACTTTGTAGTGTAAAGAAAAAATTTAAAAAAAGATTCAGTAGAAAATATATGTAAGTTATTTTTTCATTTTTCATTCTATATTAAATAATGGGAATGAAGATTAGAAGAAATAAGGGAGAGATTAAGAAGATACAGGAAAAAGGGGGGAGACAAAAATAAGGCATAAGTTAATAAGTCATATTTTTATCAAAGATTTTAATTTCGCTGTAATTATTTTACTTTTACCTATCGTCCAGTTCACACTCACCGCAATCTTTTGAACAGGAGTAGAGGGTTATCCCTTGCTTCATATTTAGATTTTGGTTTCCGGTTACTTCTGAAGTCTTCTCCTCCTTTTTCACTTGAAGCAGCTCCTTACATCTTAATGGCGTTATCGTCTTGCTTGCAGTGAACTCATCAAAAAAACAAAAACTGACAAATATCTTTAATAACTTAACCCTTTCCTCGCCACTCATAGCGATTACATTTCATTGAAATATTTGGTTTAATTCATTCTGTTTTTCCTTAAATTTCTATTTTTCCAATCTTTTTTTTTTCTTTGAAAATGACTTTGAGGTGAAGAACTCCAGTAATTGCAATAATACTTATGGTCTTCATATTCCGCAATTTGATATCGAAAATATTTAAATCTTTTTTTTTTTTTTTTTAGTTTCACGTTACGATTTGTTGAAATGGTTAAACACACTGACAAATCTTCTTTTCTTTGTTTACGATAAATAAAATATTTAGATTCTAATCATTGTTATTAAGAAACTATTTCACTAAATAATAATAATAATAATAATAACAGCAACAAAAACGCAACCGACCAGATACAGAAACGATGGCAAGATAAACAGCTTCATGGCCAATACTCTGATGTAGACAAACTCCATAACCATCAGTGGCTACGTAGTGCAGGGTTAAAAGCTGAAACCGAAGGTTTTATCCTTGCTGTACAGGATCAGTGCTTATTAACTAGAAATTATCAAGCACACATACTAAAATATAGTGTTAGCCCCAAATGCAGGTTCTGTGATAATTACCCAGAAACAATTGATCATCTTGTATCAGGTTGCACGGTATTGGCACCCACCGAATATAAAACCCGTCATGACAGAGTGGGCCAATATCTGCATTGGAAAATCTGTAACTTCTATGGAAGGAAACTGAAAGAAAGTGGTATGAACACCACCCAGATCCGGTTACGGAGATAGGGCCTGTTACAATTTTCTGGAATTATACGATACACACAATCAAAGCTAAGCGCCCAGACATTGTTATTAGAGACCGCAAACAAAAAAAGTGCCTCCTTATTGATATGGCAGTCACTGCAGACTGAAATGTATCTTTGAGGATCTTCAAAAAGTTATCAAAATACAGGTAGCTTGAAATCGAAATCTCAAAAATGTGGCACATGAGAATATCAACAATACCTGTTGTAGTTGGAGGCCTCAGATTGGTTAGAAATGATTCCAGTAGACTAATTGAAGGGATTCCTAAAAAGAAATACAAAAAATTGTTCCCACGAGTACAGCCCACACCTTACGATGGGCTTTATCTATGTAAAATATGTTTGTGTGTTCTTTTTTTTTTTCTTTTTTTTGTTCAGTGAGAAATGTGATGATGCCATTTCTAACCTTAGGTCTCTGGTTGGGACCCGGAACGAAATCAAAGGAAATAAAATAATAATATCAGTTCGAGAGATTGAAAACGATCAACAATGAAGACTAGTAGGTTAGATACAATGATTGGAATTAATGTCTTGATCTTTCAGTGTGTGGATAGCACTCTTCTAGCAGACCTAATATCTGAATCTTTCTTGAAATTAAAAGAAATGATGGAATATGAAGTTGACAATTGTTCACATCATTATCAATGAGCGTTGAACAGTGATGGAGAAGTTTGCAAAGTTTTCAAGAACTGGGAAGCCAACAAAAATTTGAAATCATCAGACAACGTGACTAAGAAGACTTTCTGTCACTCGATCTTTCCCATTTCGTCTTGAATTTTATATCGGACTATATTTCGCTTCAAAGATTAACAAGTTTTATTCTTATAGACAAGCATTTGTTTTGTTTCTTAGACTTAGTCTTATACCTAAATATTGTAGAACATCTCTAATCATCTATTATTAATTATTGACGATTTTTCTTTCATCTTAATTTAAGTTGCTTTTCATCGCCTCTACCCTGACCATCATTTTGTGTCATTGAGTAAACAGTGCTGATCAGGCTCAAAAAGCAAACTCCATAGCGAGAATCGAACTCAAATCAGAAAGTATACCTATTAATGATAGCTACTCTACCGATTAAACTACCAGAACTTTTAAGGTTGGCAAATAAAATCTCACCCATAAACTATTTATTTCCATATTGTTATTGCTTTTTTGACTCGTATAAAGAATGAATTAAAGGGTTAGATTTGATCTTCTGACAACCATAAAAGTTCTTGTAGCCTAATCAATAGAGTAGTTGCCATGTGTATTCAGGCGTCCAGAAGTAAAATGACTGTAAGGTCAAGTTTTATCTGGATCTTTACTATTTATTCACTGTTGTATACTGAAGGTCTGGGTAAATTGCGAACAAAAGCAACTAATATTAAGATAGAGCTGTTAACAACAATACCATGTTTATAAATTAAATGAATGTATGAATATTGTTTCTAATATATGTTTCTTGTTTCAGGCTATCCGTGACTGGGCCTACATAGCACAAGTATTTGATCGAGGATTGTTGATCATTTTCAGTTTTGCTTTCTTGGCCGGCACAGGGGCCATTATCCTAAACGCACCGGCCCTCTACGATACAAAAGCACAACTCACACCACAGGATTTTTTTTCAACATTAGTTGCACCTATTAACAGGATTATATAACAAAACACTTTATGGGCATAAATCTTTAACGCACTTACATACACACACACACATACATACATACATACATACATATACATATATATATATATATATATATATATATATATATATATATATATATATATATATATATATAAACAAGAGACAAGTTATGACTATTATGTTTTTAAGAAGTTTCTATTGTTGATGATTTAATTTGCGTTTCTTCGTGCTGAAAGTGTAAAGGAACAGTTCGCAATTTGCATTAGTTGCTGTAAATTTTTGTGCTTCGGGTGGCTTCAATTATTATCAAGAAAAGAAAGAAGTTAGATCATTTGTATTATCAGATTTGAAGACCGCGTTTAGTGTCAGAAGGCATCATATAAATTTACAAAACTTAAACAATAACATCAAGATCACGTTAAAACATTGCAAAGATACAACGTACAACATGAACTTTAAATTTCATCAAATTTCTTTCTTTCTTGTTAATAACTGAGGCTCTTCGGAACTACTATGAACTAAAGTCAGTTTCTTTATACTTTCAAAGCTAATATACGTTACTAATCCACCAACGAAAACAAAAACACTTATCGTGTTCTGAAAGAAAAAAGGTCCACCTCAATATTTCTGCTTTTTAATTTAAACTGGATAAAGTTTTTAATTTTATAATTATACGGTTCAATATCAAGTGATAGAACATTCAGAATAATAAACTCTTTTCCCTTCTCTGTGTTTCAGGGAGGATTACATCTACTCGTCAAGAGACTTGATTGTAAAATTCCAATTAACCTTCTTTACCATCAAGTCCCTTGACGAGCGGATGTAATCGCTGTGAAACTCAGGACAAAGATATATATGCACACACACACACACACACACACACACACACACGCACACACACACACACATATATATATATATATATATGTGTGTGTGTGTGTATGTGTGTGTGTGCACGTATCCATATGTGTGTCTTTATACATGTATATACAAACATATCTGTATACATATATACAGAAATATCTGTATATACAAAAATGGATATACCATACCAGCAGGAAATTAACACTTAACTCAGAAAGATGTTTATTTAGTCTAAAAACATGCATACAGTATATATATATATATATATATATGTATATATATATATATATATATATATATATATATATCAGTAAAAATATTCTCGGTCTCTACAACCCCGGATGAAGAATTTCTTCTACACCACGTCCTCTCCACGACTTCCGGTGCCATAGCTGTATATTTGTAGTATGGTATTATGAACACATATTGCCCGCCACCTGATGATGCCTGACAGTCGAAACTAAGGTTCTGTGCGGTTTTATTAGGTGTTTTCTCCTTCATCATATATATATATATATATATATATATATATATATATATATATATATATATATATATATATTTGGATGGGTTTTCCAAACGTTACTTTTTAGTGGGTACCCGTATTTGAAATAGGCTCCTGGTTTTTATATTTATTTCAAACAGTGTATATAGCGTTTACCGACCAGAGCAATCTTGAAAACGAAAAGAAAAAATGTTCATCGCCTGGACTCGGACCTACATTTCACTTTGGGGGACAAACCATTATTTGGTTCATCGTACTTGAGACCGTACGGCCACAGAACGTTTCTGGGCCGTGACACATTCTGTGGCTTAGCAGTTTGATGCACACTGGATCAAATGCTGTTTACTCCTAAAACGTGGGTCGTACGTTCGAAATCTTCCAAAGAGCACCTTTTTATTGGGTTTCCTCGTGTACATAGGCCCGGAGATGTATTATACACAGTTTAAAATAAAAACAAACGAGGTGGACGTCTACAACAGATACGTTTGAAATAATAGAAATGTCAGATTAAAATGTATCGATTAATTCTTTAGAAATACATACATACATTCATATTCATATATATATATATATATATATATATATCAGCGAAACAGTCTGAAACAGTCTATGAATGATATATATATATATATATATATATATATATATATATATATATATATATATATATATAGCAAAGATAATAAATCCGTTGGTATATAAACAAAGTGGGTCCTAGTAATATAAAATATTAAAACTGATCCACAAAAAGAGTTCAATATATTTATTATTACAGTACCAATAATTAACATACAATAAAATCCAAAATCACCTCATATGGAGAATAAGTTTATTTCAACCAACGAAAATGTTTTTTAGTTGGTTGAAATAAGCTTATTCGCCTATATGAGGTGATTTTGGATTTTATCGTGTACTAATTATATATATATATGCTTGTTTACTTGTTTTAAAATAACATTCAAATTTGCAGTATATATGCATGCAGCCGATTGTATCTATGTGTGTGCATCTGTATGTGCGTTTGATTCTCTGTCTATGTGTATGTTTTCATATAAACATTAGCGCATGTGTGCGTGTATGTGTGTTTGCATGTATGTGTGTATGTGTGTTTGCATAGTTCTAACAGTATATTCATGCAAATATGCATGACGCCTGACATAGGTGCGTATATCCCCCTAAAAGCTGTGGTTGGTACTCAAATCCTTGTAGAATCCAGATTCCGAATTTCAAGGCAGGTAAGCACTTCGCATTGAGAAAAAAAATGTTGCTACGTAATCTTATGTTTTAGGTTCGTCCATTTGACTTTAGGTCATAGGAAGCCAAACATAGTATATATATATATATATATATATATATATATATATATATATATATATATATATATATATAGTATATATGCTAGCATACATGTCTACGTACAATCTCTTTGCATTTGTGTGTATGTATTTACATATAGAAATATACATAAGAATAACCTGTGGGGTGCACACAGAATTGCATTAGGCTTTAAAACAGGAATTTACAACATATATATATATATATATATATATATATATATATATATATATATATATATATATATATATATATATATATATAAAAACAAAGTAGGAGGAATATTATATTAAGTCTAAGCAGCCTTCCCTCTGAAAGCAGGTGTGTCTTCTAGATCTAAATATAATCTGTCTGTCTGTGATTTATACTGTTGATTAACTGGCAGTATTTTTCTCCTTTAGTTGTTGTTCACATATTTATACAGTTTTTTTGTCCTCGATTGGCTCTGAAGAGGAGCCTTTTTTTGTTATTTTTTATGCTTTTTTATGCACCACTTTAACGGCGAGTGATTTTCTTATTACTCTTTGCTTTTCCCCCTCTCTTTGTTTTACATATTTTTGTATATATTTATATATACTTTTAAACTGTCCGTTTTAAAGCCCTAAAACAATAGATAGATAGATAGATAGATAGATAGATAGATAGATAGATAGTCGTCGGTATTTACTTGGTATTGGCTCCAAAACGATAGCAGGATCTGTTCCAAGACAAAAAGAAATGTAACTTCTGCACATCCTGTTCTATCTTTTAACTCAACTCGAAATTGCTTCTAATAAGTTATCTAAAGTAAATGATTTTTTTTCCATTATACAAAGATTTCAGCGTGAACTCAAAACCCAAGAAAAAACGCTGAAACTTGTGTAAATATAAATTAAATTCTCAAAATAACTGTGTGATTCTTAAGAAGAGAATAACAATAAAAATAATAAAAATAAAAATCTTTTGGTTTTAAAATGACTTGTTTCCCGTCTGTAGAACTGAATAGATTTATTAAAACTGATACTTTTTCATTATTTACTTGTAAATAAAAAAAATCCCATTAATTTGGATTAGAGAAATTTTAGATACTTAGATTTTTTAAAATCTATCAAAACTGAACTAATTTTTGCATTTAAAAAGAATACAAAACTGGAAATTTTTATTTCCATTCGGATTATTGTTCTGATCTTTGTTGATGTTATCACAATGTTTCGGTCGCTGTTCTTTCTGACTTTCATCAGGTGTATAAAAATCCGATTAACCTCAAGTGAATTCTGAGCTGTAGGTTATCCGGATGAGGACCGGAGGAGAAAACGACTGAAATGTTATGATATCAACAAAGATGAGGACACTCATCCGAATGTAAATCATGTAAATAATTATAACTCCTCACACTGAAAATTCAAACAGATAGGGTAATTATTTTAAGAATACTTTATTCCAAATTTCGCAAGAGAAACAAAACAGGCGCAGAGTATAATTAACGGACGAGGAAGACGTTACAGAAAAATGACTGCTGGAGAAACACTGAAGATCGATTTTATGGGTAAATTCCAATTCGGCTTTTCTATATTATCTGGATTTTTCGAATATTTTCGAAGGTTTAATTGTATATACACGCACATACAGATACACACACATTCACAGAATATGTGCGACTTTCATATAGAATATTTTTTCACCAAATTATTACACATGAAATTGTGATGATTTAAAGATTCAATATCTAATCACCAGTTATTTAAAATTACTGGCATAAGGATATATGTATAAGAAACATTTCTCTGCCTTTTTTGCGTGGAAAGTAATGAACATATTTTTCGTGGCAAGATATTTACATATAAAAATAAATTATAGTATTATACGTTAACCTGGCAATAGACAGAACTCTTGATTATAAATATGCGTCCACGAGATGACCAGATTCCCCCAAAATTCCCCGTCAAATGAGATCTCTGAAAAAAGATGATTGCTAAATTTAAATCTAAAATCTCTAGTGAGAACATCAGATGTCATCAGATGTTTGCAAATGTTTTCAACGAAAATCTTGTTTTCATCTGTGTATTTTGTCTATGTTCAAAGAATAATGAAAACTTAACTATAACATAGGAAAAGACTTAGGAGTGTAGATATCAGTCTGGTACTAATATATTTTGATGATATATATTTCAAGTTGTAACGTTTTATAAAACATACATTAATTAATTAGAGGCCAAATTTAATTTTAAAATAAAAAAGTTAACTTTCGCTTTTTAGTCATTCCTAAAAGAAATACCAACTGAAAAAAACAAAGTACAGGAATCTTCAAGATTTTGAAGAATAAACAACCGTGAGAATCGTTCATTTTGCCATTTGTAGAGTCGTTTTGCATTCAGCCAACGTTATAATGTTCGAGGGAAAAGTTACGACAAGCAAGAAGCATAAATTCTTAGATATAATATATACACGTCTTACAAAAATGTCAGTGTGCATTTCTGGTATATTTTTGAATAAGCAAAACAGGAAATTTGAGAGAAAGAGAGAGAGAGCGCGCGACAGAGAGAGAGAAAGAATATATCGATAGAAAACACTTGTTCGAATACGTACACTTTTTAAAAATTTACTGTCATGAAAACAAAGGCTTTCGTGGGAAACTGAAAATAGTATATATATATATATATATATATATAGATATATAGATACACCTAGTGTACCAGACAAACCTACCTAGGTTTCACCTAAACGGATCGTCAGGAAAGTTTCCTGACGATCCGTTTAGGTGAAACCTAGGTAGGTTTGTCTGGTACACTAGGTGTATCTAGGTCTGCTCTACGGTTGTATTGAGCTCTTTTTGTTAGTTAGTTGTTACTCGTATCGGGGTTTTCTTTGGGCTTCAGACCTGCATCTGTGCGATTTTTTTTGTCGGCAGAAGTTCATGTTTGTAGCTCTTCTTTTTTTAAAACCTTTTTTTCCTCGAGATTGATTTGATTAGCAAATCAAAATTCGAGGGTTTTTCTGAAACGAGTCTAGTTATCTATATTTATATGTATTTATATATATATATATATATATATATATATATATATATATATATATATATATATATATATAATACTTAGAGGTGACAGGCTGTTCATGCTAGACGTGGCCTGACGAATACGTTTAGCATGAAACAGTCTGTCGCCTCTAAGTTTTGACTGCAATGTTCACTTTTATATTTACACACGCTCTATCGCTGATATTGAGCACTTTATCCAATAAATATAGCACACCTTAAGAGTACGTTTCTTCATATATATATATATATATATATATATATATATATATATATATATATATATATGGCGACATATACAAGAGGGGCGAAACAAATGTTTGTAAATTTCCTCTCACCCTACATGGAATTTGTACACTGGCTAAAAAATTATAGCGGGTAAAATTACGTTCTACAATCAGTTCACACAATTGTTAAAATTCATATATATATATATATATATATATATATATATATATATATATATATGTGTGTGTGTGTGTGTGTGTGTGTGTGTGTATATATATATATATATATATATATATATATATTTATATTTATATACACACTTTTTTATATATATATATATATATATATATATATACATTAATAAATATGTATATACCTACTTTTTGGGATGCATCTTAAGTTTCGTTGTTTAGGTATATGTATATTTATTAATATATATTTCTTAGCTCTGCCTAACCTCATCGAGCACTATTATGATTACACCCTAAAGTAAATTTAGTAAATATTTATTTGCTTACCTGTGTATGAACGCTAGCGTGCGCATATACAATTACCCATACCTAGTTATTTGATTTACCCCCCTCTATAGCTACATATATATATATATATTTAAATATAAATATAAAAGTGAACATTGAAGTCAACACTCAGAGGCGACAGGCTGTTTCATGCTGGACACAATTGTCAAGCCGCCTGACGATTGCGTCTAGCATGAAACAGCCAGTCGCCTCTGAGTGTCGACTTCAATGTTCACTTATATATTTATATTTACATACAAGGTGGGGCAATTCTTTTTACTTTTTTAAATTCCTCGTAGAGCACAAGGATTACAATATAATAAGTTTTGTGTCGTTTTGACTTATAAAAAATCTAGTATAACTGATGTTAATATGCACCATCATCAGTTTTAATGATGGAGCAAAGATGAAGCTGAAGCTTACGAACATATCACGTTGAAGCACCAGTTCCCGTATAATCACCGAAGTTAATCAACGCTGAGCCCGGTCAGTAACTGGATGGGTGACCTACTTGGGAATACCAGGTGTTGTAAGCTTGGATGTGTGGGTGGTATTATGGATAATGACTCGGAATTGTTGATCAGAGTGCTGAGTTCAAATTCCACTTGGCTTCGTTATATTCACTTCCGGGCAAATACTCTCGGGAAAGGCATGAATCCATCTCTTCTCTCCCCATCTATGGGTTAATTAGTAAGACTTGTATCATTAAACCATTATTATCTCCAAAAAATAATTCTTACAATCTAAAAATATTTTCTGGCTTTAAATAACATGCAAAGGGTTGATAAGCCATAAAAATGTATCAGTCAATGAAGATGAAGCTAGTATTTTAGCACTACAAGAAGATCTACTTAAATCACCGAATATTCCATGCTATAAATAACGTGGAAGAACATGTATTAACAAAAGCCCCATCTTTCTGAATAGGAGACGAAAAATGACATCAATTTTGATCAAAAGCGAAATTGCGTAAATTTGAATGTAAATATCGATTTTTTAAGTGAAAGTAAACATATCACTAAAAAGTTCAAACAATTTATTCACATAATAAACATTTTTTTACCAAGAAATTCTTCGTACGTGAGATCATCATCAAAACATTGTGAAGATGATATAACCTTGTTTTGTATATCGAAAAGTATTTACCGTTTTGAGTTTCCTGAACGTTAAATCCGGGTGCTGAATAACTGCTGATACGAAAATTTGTCTGATTGACAATTATTTTCAATTGATAGTGATTTCTTAACAAACATTTTGAAAACGTTTCTCAAAATAATTTTTCCACTTTTCAATTTCATCCTGCTGAAACCTTATTGAATCTGAAGAAAGCTGCAAAAACAACTATGATCCTGTTCTAAAGGAACAGGGCTTATACAGAAGTAACAAGTGAGAAAGTGAAAAATTTTGATAGCAAACACAACAAAACCAGCAAAAAGTGCAAACGCCTTAGGCAAAAGATAATCACGATTTTCGATATAACACAAGGAGTTTTAAATTTGATCAAATTTCAAAATTACAGATGACTGACGCCAAATATAACGTTGATTACTTCGCGTATTCTGAGGCGATTTCCATCAGGACGAAACAACAAAATGCTTCAAAGCGAGCGTTGAAGTGATTGTTATCAAATAATCTATTAATATGCATTGGGCATCTTATGAGCGATCCAGAGAACGCCATTTATTTGACTGTTAAAATGCGTTTAGAGTCAATGATAAAATTCTATACACATACACATATACATATGCCCACGCATCTAGACATATATATTGGGTGACGCTGAAAAGTTATTGGCACGACCCAAGCAGAATGACCTGCAGACATCGAGCATATTCAGATCGACACGGCAATTCAACACTTATTCCGTATCGTTGATAAAGTTTCTTGAAAACATCCCTTCATAATTCTCATATTTTACATTTGAAACATTTATTTTCCGAAATGGGTCTGCACTTTTTAGCACCCTCAGTATACGCACATACGCACACACTCACTCAGATCCACATACATTTACAGATGTCTGTAAGAAAAGATATATATATATATATATATATATGTAGCATGTGCACACACACATATAGATATATATACTTTAATATATATATATATATATATATATATATATATATCATACATATTTAGCATATGTATATATATCTATGTGTGTGTGCGTGCGTGTGCTGTGTTTGTGTGCGTGTGTGTGTGTGTGTGTGTGTGTGTACATTTATATATTATCATTTGACTTACCGTAAATTGCGGCGTATAAGTCGACCTGAAGTACAATTCCAGCTCAAGATTTTTAGCTCAAAATTCTGAGTTACGCCCTACCCACCGTATAGGTCGACCCACAAACATACAGTGGGTTACCAGTGACTCAAAACTTTTAACCCAAATTGTTTTTAAAGCTTGAAAACTACTGTAAGACCTGTACGAGACAATTTACGGTACTTGGACATATGTACAGAAAATATATTTATATATATAAGTTTGACTAATGGTCAACAGAATTTTTTCTTAAGGATTTTTCATTGATTTTTTTTTTCTGTTTCTGACCATTTTATTTTGGTTTCTGGTACATATATTTGTGTCCTATGATTGAGTACTTTCGGATATCGTTAGCGATTATTCAAGACTTTCTTGCTGTTTCTTTTTAAAATATCGCCTTTTTCATGTTTTTACGTCATTGTTTATCTCGTCGCATTTTTATTTTATTTTAATGTATTTAATACGTTTGTTTATAAATTTGATATCATTTTACTGATTTTGCGTTTTTATTCCTTTCGCTTTTTATACTTATAATATTCGTAGTACCTTTGTGCTACTGTGAAAATTTATCAGATTTCTTATTGTGTTTTTTCCGCTGTGTTATTTGTTGATATTTGGTTTAATTGTGCTAATATCAGATAATTCATATCACCTTTAATGGCCGGATAAAATGATATCAAATTTAGGAACAAACGTATTAAATATATTTCAATCAATCAAAAAACAACACGAACATTCATGTGAACGCGCGAAAAAGCGATGTTTGGAAATAAAGAAAACGGTCCAGCACAAAATGAATCTTCAATAATCGGTAAAGACGACCGAAAATGCATATACACTCAACAATTTATTTCTTAATATGTAGCGGAAACCAAGAAAATGTTTCGAAATCTAGAAATAATAAATTATAACAAAGGATTTATGTTAGACTTTAGACAAATGTATATAAATAAAACTGCCCTAAATACACCTTCTGTCTTCTCTCTTTCACTCTTTTCTCTCTTTCTCTCTCTATATATATATATATATATATATATATATATATATATATATATATATATATATATATATATATATATATATCTGTGACTCTTCCGCTTTATTGGTAAAATATATAATCTGCTTCTGAAATGTCCTGAAAAAGAAAACGTATGGCAGAGTGAGTCGACATTCAACAAATGCGGCCGCACACATGAATTCAAGTAATTGCATATACTTTGATTGCCATGTGTCAATTGTTGTATTGTCACATCTTTGCTGTTTCGTTTTGTTACATTATCTTAAAAGGGGATGAAAAAATGTATTCCCAAAAGAAAAGGATTAATTTATTATGCACGCGAAAATATTCTTGGAAAATAATGAATATTCTTGAAAGAATATTTTCTAATGTCCTAAATCTTATATGATGATTCAGTTGAGTTAAATATCTGCCTCGCATTCGATTACACTGATGAGTCCTATAAAGCAAATCGTATAAAAAAGCAGCTTGATTTCATTCATGATCTCGACTACAAAAAACAAGAGTTCGGCTACACTCTTCCCTATTCTAAAATAACCTAATTTCTCCAAACAATTTATTTTATAAATGCGATTTATAAACTCGATAATAAATGCGAATTAAAACAAAATTAAAAAAAAAAGAATTAATGATGATGAAGATGATAAATCGAAACAATAATAATAATAATAATAATAATAATAATAATAATAATAATAATAATAATAGCAGCTAGAAAGTACATTAATTTTTCAATTTCATCTATTGATATACAAAATGAATATCTCGGTCAAGATTTAAAGAATGAAAATACTGGAGAGTCAAATATTGACGGACACTTTGTTTTATTCTAATTTTTATGTCACTATTTCTTGCATCCGTTTGGTCAGTCTTGTTCTAAAACATTACCTATGGCATATTAATATCAACATGTCAGATTGTCAAAATAAAAGAAACGATTTATCGTCTACAAAATTGCATCAAATATTTGAAAAAATGAGTAATGAAAGAATTGTGCAAATAGGTTTCGGGTTTGATTCATTTGTTATAAAATCTAAGTTGGATCGATTTATCTGGAAATCAAACTGAATTTCTGTTAACAACAACAATAATAATAATAATAATAATAATAATTTATCCCGGAAGAGGGCCTTTTACAAATCATTTTAATATAACAACATGTTAACTGACAGTCACGTTTTGATGTGGTTGCAACTAATAACCTTGTTTTCACATGGCAAAAACGGATAGCCACTTATTTATTTGGCTCGATTTCCAAGTTCTACGAGACATTCTAGTGACGACCAAAATATGTTTCCTCTAAAGAATCAATTATATTTCTTTATCGTGGCTGAGATAATTGAGTATCACTCACGGGTGCCAGAGTCCCGAGTTCAAACACAAGTAAATGCCAAACTTTCAAATGCTGGTTTACAATGTAGGAGAATTCTCTGCATTTTGAAATATTTGGCGTGACATAATCATGTCTATATTCCTGTCCATTTGTTTTTTTTTTTAACCGTTTTATCTATATTTATACAGTGCCAAACCATAAATCACTTTCGGATTTTCGTGTTGCACTTCAACACTTAACACTTATTTAAAATGTTTCCCCATGAATGATGTCTGTGAAATGCAAATGTAAAATTCGTTTACTACTTTTGCTTCTTTGTCTCTCGAAAATGTCATCCTTCTTCACTAATTATTTACGTTTTTCTAAAATTCAGTTCTTCCGGAAAAGAGAAAAACCTTTCTATCATTTTCATCTAAAATTTTAAGATAAAATATTCACATTATTGCAAAAGTTTCTCAGACTATTATCTTTTCCCTTTTTTTCACAATCTTCCCTCCGACAGGCTCTCTGGTTGTCCCTTGGGTGTATGTTACGTCTAAGAGTCTTTCAGTGTCGTCCAGAATGTCAGCGAGCAAATTCAATGAAACGTACATCTGGTGATGACTGGAGAACGTCACGGCCAAAACACAATATTGTTTGATACAAATAAATACACTCATATATTATATTAAAGAAAATGCACACACTTCGTTCACTGCGCGCACTTGCACACAAACACGTGTATATAAAAGAATACGCACGCACTGCCTGACAGTTTTTCAGCGAAGGTATGCAGGTTTTTGTGTGCTTTTATGTACAATTCGTCAAATGGGCACACGTCTGGAGAGCTCCCTATCAACTTTCTTGTAGCATTTACGGTATTCTGTAGAGTCAAATAGCCAGGTGCTATATTCCATGTTCTACTGATATGATGATATCGTATATCCAACATGACGAGCTACAAAAGCTTAGTTGGAAAAGGGTAAACAAAATAATAGCATATTGCGTTTGATACTGCAATACTTAATAATAATACGAAAATTATTCATAAGGACAAAAACCAGATAAGCAATAATTGTACAAAAAATATCATCAATCCTTATTTTGTTAATATCTCACTACTTATCAAGAAACATTATCAATTCTGATTTTGTTAATATCTCACTAATTATTTACATTCTCTGCCTGTCTTTATCGTGATATTAACAAAATCAATCAGGTCTTTGGTTTGTTAAGGATTGACATCTAAGTATTTTTAGATTTTGACTTCAATACAGTTTTTATGCTTTACGATGGTCAGAATTTTGTGGTGATTTTTATTGTGATTGTTTTTGCTTTTGGATTTTTGGATAAGTTAGAATTCACCAAACAGATACATGAAAATATTCCAGACTTATAAAGGCAAAAAATTTGTTACTATCTATCGAAATAATGTTTCCTCCCACAAATAGGTATCGATTTTTCTGAAGAATTCTTTAGCAACAACAACAAAAAAAGCTCAATGGTCAATATTTGGGAGTCGGACATCCGTGCTATTTGGAAGTAAATTTACTCACTCTAGAATTTTCGATTATTCGATGGGTAGACAACACAAATATTGCTAGCAGTCAGTACATTCGTGTGCTTATAAAGTACTTTACTCATCAGCCAAATGTTAATTTTTTGTGAGTAATACAGTTTAAAGTGTGTCCACTGTCATCCAAAATTGTTGATAAATTAAAATTTTAAAGATATTTTTAAAAGAATGTTCATAATTAAAATCGGGAGAATATTGACGTGGCCAGCAATCGACGCCACAAATTGCTAGCAGCCGATAAAATTATCGGTACGAATCCTGCTCGACAGGAATTCCTCATTTTTACACAATTTCTTAAATCAGTTGTTATTAATAATAATAATAATAATAATACTTTCTTGGGTGTTTTGAGATTTCTTTCCTGTCTTTTATTTATCTATTTATATATCTATTTATGTATTTATTTATGTAACTAAATATGATTTTTATTTGTTTAATAAATTTTACCATGTTAAATTGTTCGTTGTTTTGTTGTTTTTAAAATTCTTGTTCTACTTTTATTTATGGTACAGTCTCATATCCGAACTTCAGAGTAGTCCGGATATGGGGACAGATTCGGATATAATATGGTATGTGTAATAATAATTATAATTTAACAAAACAGAACAATTAATCATCATCTATGAAAAATGAAATTTCTCACAAAAGTAAATATTAATTTTGCAATGTTTAATGTTCAATAAGTTTTATTTTAAATTTTCTTTTTTTATTTCTTTTCTCATTTCGCTTACTTTTCACTGTTCTAGATTTTTAAATAAAGCATTTCTGCAAATTACGTGCACTTTGTATTGAACAATTTTTTTTTCGCTATGAATTTGATGACGTCATCAATAGTTTTCTCAACTGAATCCCAGTCTTCATCATGTTTCATATTTTCATCATTATCGGAAGAATTTGATTTTTCCTCTATTCTTTGACAATCCAAATCATTTTAAAGATTCTCTACTGAGTCCAGCCTCATCATGTTTCATATTTTCACCATTATCGGAAGAATTTGATTTTTCCTCTATTTTTTGACAATCCAAATCATTTTAAAGAGGTTCCACCGTCAAATTCTTTTATAATTCATTAGCGTCTTCATTTATCCATTCTTTTAAGTCATCGAAAGTGAGAGCATTCACTTGATTATCTTTAACCGCAAGTTTGAGTGTTTCGTTCAAATTATGCAATCCTGGTTTGTTAATTTGCAAATTCAATGAATTAGAAGCTTCGTCCAGTTTTCCATCTAATTTCTGACGTAACGTGAAATAATTTCTAATTTCTGACGTAACGTGAAATAATTTCTAATTTCTGACGTAACGTGAAATAATTTCTTTTCTTTTTTCTTTTTTCTTCCAGTAGAAGTTTCTTCTCTGCGAGACATTATGGGTTGATAAATTTCAAATTACTAATAATTATCAAGAAACTAACAATTATCAAGAAAAAAAACATTAGAATATAGCATATTCCTACAACATTTAAATGGCAACACTGAGAAGTTCGGATACGAGGACTTCCGCTGTATAAAGATCGAGAAAATGTGGTTGGGTACATTAGCAATGATATGTACATATGTGCTTTTATGAGCGCTCAGTTCGTATCAGTTGATATTTCAAGAGGATTTTCCCTGGACTTATCAATGCAAGATATTAATAAATGTATTTGCATTGATAAGTCCAGGAAAAATTACTTTCACATGGACGAAATGATCATCTGTATGAGCTAAATCGTTTGGATCTCATTAATTGTGATTCACACACACAAAAATATATATATATATATATATATATATATATATATATATATATATATATATATATGTATACTAATTGATCATGTGGTTATGTTCATAAATCTTTTGGGCATCTCGATCATTACTGTAAACATTAAGATAAGCGTTAACCCTTTTGGCCTTATAAAATAAGGAAGTTATAGCGCCAGTAATGAAAATTTAAAACTAATGACAAATATGGTTGACAATTTGACAATATTTTTTGTCTAAAATACTTCGTGAATAACATCGTCTCATTTAATAGATCTCCCAATCGGTTAATTTCTACATGAATGAAAATTGCAACTGAAAACAGAATCTTCAAAATTCCCTGGCATCTCTATCAGCGACCTTAAAAAGGACGTAAATATGATTTATCTTTTCCTGATGTTTAAAGAGTTTCAAACGCCTCTATGATATAAAAATTATATTTAAAGCAATGACTTTTTTATATGCTACTAAACAGTAGCCTCTCGGTGGAACAATGGCTAGTGAGTTTGTCTTTCGATCCTTACTGAGGACCCAACATTGACAGCCTTTCCGCAGAATCAACCGAACGCGTTTCAAACGTCCGTATATGTCTGTGTGTTTGCTCATCTGTGGCCACGTCATATGCGCAGCTATAAAACTATCTGGGACGTATTTTATGACATTAATTTTATAGGGCAATGCAACCCTTAAATGCTTGATTAAAAAAAAATTCATAAATAATTATAAAAAAACAAAATTCTATAAAAAGAAAGCCTTTCTTTATAAGAGTTATATAATGCGTACCAAATGGTAAAAATCTTAAAACATGCCTTATCTTATGAACTTCGTACATTCATCAGAAATGAAAAATTGGCGGGAAAATGTATTTATGGCTAATTTAAGATGGCCGATCTAGTGAAATTTTATGTCGCTAATATATGAAGTTTTATAAGCAATAGATGGTCATTAAAATATTTTCGCTTTGAGTCTTAGAGACAGGTTATTTTATCGGAAATTCATGTCTTCTTGACATTTTTATGAAGCGATTATAAGCCATTTCATGTTTAGTTCTCTACTAAATTTGCTGCCTTCATTCACGTCACAGTCGAATGTTAGAAACTTGCATTCATCGTTGCTGATTAGTAAGCAAAGTTGCATCTAATGCAACAACACACGCATGGACGACTGAGAACAGAAGTATTTGTTGCGAATCTTTTTGATGTAAGCGAAATAAACTTTACTTTTTTCGCTTCCTTATACGTTTTGCTTTTGTAAATTCTATTTCTAAAATATCATTTTTACATTGCCAATGAAACTTCTTCCCGCCTTTCTTGACCTTATGCCATTTATGCTCTTTCTTTTTCTTCATCTGACTCTACGTGACGTGTCCCTTCTGAACGTGGGCGATCATGTCTATCGATAACCTTTTTTGTATTTTAGTTGACCCAATACAAGGCCCATGAGCCACTCAAGGTAAAGGGTTACGGAGTGAAATTGCAGTTGGGGAAGTGGAAGGAGGAAGCCGAAAGTGAACATTATATATAGGATATATAACGGTTGGCCCTGAATTTGAAGCGGTTAAGATTGGCGTGACCAGGCAAGCATCCTCATGAGAGTCTGTTCAACAACAGTTCAACAGTTCTCGTGAAGAAACTGTTTCAGTTTAACTTATTCCTTATCAAAGGAACATAGAGATGATGTGTCATTGTGGACACACAACATGATGCATCCTAATTGTGAAGATCTGATTTAGTGGAACTAAGAAATGTAACTCGTTAGTACATTTGCCATAGAAATAGCAATGGATTAGTGGAGGGCTAGCAACGGTTCGTCTGTGGGATAAGAGTTGCAGGGTGGAAAATAATTCATCACCCACAAGTCCGCGTAATCACGTTTGAACTATGTCAAGGCTGAACAGCCCCTACCCATATATAGCAACTGTAGTCCATTCTTGGTCTGGTCTGATAGAGCAGAGCAGCAGGAGTTCAATATTTTCTGGAGCTATACAAGAAAAAGTCCATTCTTCCGACATCTCCCTATGTCTTGCATCTCTTAGTAACATATATCTTTTTGAAATGCCTATCCGTTCCGGCGTTCATTCGGACACGCCCCATTCAGGTCGGTGGCCCGCTTCTGAGACACGCACACATCGGTCAGCCGTGTCGTCGTCAAAAGGGCTATTCATGAAAACAATGTGTTACCTATTAATCTATTAATTATTACTTATTTCACAGACCAGAATTGCTTTGTGTAGTTTTGTATATCTCGGTAACTAATTTGATTATGAAATAAAGGATCTGAATATCAGTAAATCTGTCTACATGGCGTTTTTAATCTACCAAACTATCAACTACTATTTTGTTACTATTATTCACCCAATACAAGCCTCAAGAGCCATTCAGAGTAGAGGATTAATAAATGAGGCACATAGAGAAAAGGTAACTATTGATCCTTGACATGAATTGGTTAAGATTGTAGCGTTTGAGAAAGTATCCTCGCGGGTGTCTGTTCCAAAAACAGCTTTTCTTCGGAATGAGCTGTGAGGACAAAACTTCCTTCTTACATTTCGAATAGGGAGTGAGTGAATGTGGTTGGAACCCGTGGACAGAACATACGAGTCTTAGCTGTAAATTCTAATGGAATTACTGGAACTAAACACTTCAGCTCATCCGGGCATTTACCGTAGACATTGCGTAGTGAGGGTCAAGTAGCGCTGCATCTGTGAGAAAGTGACTGCAGTGTGAAAAATGTCTCAGCCCCCCCCCACAAGGCAGCGTAAACTTTCTGAAGGACAGTAATGAAGAATATTTTAAAATTTTAAAAGAAAAATCGGTAATTTTGCCCTAACAGCAGGTCCTCCGTGTTAATGCAACATAGACTTTTAGGAGTGTTCTATACTTATATATATTTTTAATCAATTCAGCACAAGCAAGACGATAATTCCACTAAAACGCAAGAAGCCAATGGAAATGAAAGATCATGAGAATTTAAGAAAATTTAATCATTTAAGTGAACCCTTTTTAATTTCCGTCATTATGGCTGATGCTAACCTCCAACATTGCGCTTTTAGGAATGACGTTTTCAACTGACTTGAAGTGAAAAGAGTATACTAAATCAGTTGCTAAGTCTGCAGCCAAGAATGTTGGTTTCCTATGTCATGATAAAAGTTTCCTGTATAACACTTCTCGTTTGCGAAACTCTTTTCCGGTTTCTTGCTTCCCAACAATAATTGATTTTCAAAAATTTAAACGTAATGTCAATCGTTATCTTCTGTCTTCTGTCTTCTTATTCTTTTAGCGTCCTCTCTTCTTAATAGCTCCTTTTTCTCATGTTCTATAATACTCAGTAACCTTTTGCATCCTAGTGGCTTTATTGCCTTGCTTGGGATGAAATAATTTTTAAAAAAAACGAACAGGAAATCTAATCCTAAATACTTAATGAATAATAGAATTAATTGTTTTTCTAATTGTCCAGAAATATACTATGACCTGATAATCATCTAACAAACACTTTATATTCCTCTCTCTCTCTCTCTCTCTCATCCTATCTCTCTCTCATCCTATCTCTCTTTCTCTCTGTGTCACTCTTTCTCTTTTTCTCCCTTTGTCTTTGTCTATCTTTTTTCTGTATCTCTATCTATTCAGCTACTTTTTCTCACACACGTTTTATCCTTCTCACTTTCTGTTCAAAATTTTCTCTCTTTCTTCTCCATTTCTCATATTTCTCTCTCCCACTTTCTCCCTCTCTCTCTCTCTCTCTCTCTCTCTCTCTCTCTCTCTCTCTGTATATATATATATATATATATATATATATATATATATATATAGACCTTCTTCTCTTCGCCCCTATAATGCCTCGTTCTCGTCGTCCTACACTCTACACCATATTTTTCTTTTTTTTCTCTCGATTTCTCGCGCAATCAAGGGCACCTGGCGCGAATTGTACTTTTCCAAATTTCTTCTCTCATTTACACTTTGAATCCCATCTACCGACTGCTGTTCATGAGATATAAAAGAATTCATATAATTTATCAACTTCAAATATAGCAACCATCAATGAGATTTCTTTTAACGCTTCTTCACTAATATTTTTCTTCTCTTAAAATTATCGGAAGCAATAAAATGCTCGAATCCAAGCAACCCAATTCAAATACGACATTTTCAAAACTTTACGCCAATGTGCGTGTATTTTTTTTTTTTTCACTGCAGAGCCATAAGCAGTTTCACGCTTGAATGCGATCGTTCGTCAGACAATTTTTTGCTACTCCATTAGCGGGCCGTATATACAGGGGCTGTGTGTATTGGTCACTGAGGGTTAAGGAGAATGGGGTAAAAGAAAATAGAAATAATAATAAAAAAAACACCTCTGGATTTTAATATTATATATCACCTTTTAATGTTTCTTTGCTTTTCTTTCAATTTTATTTGGATTTGTAAATTTTTGCTTGGTTCATATAAAATAAAGATATTCGTATTGAAAGAATAAATTTTTTATAACTTTTTTCACTACATGGAGAAATAGCTGATAATTAGTATTTCATCATAGGATAATTGATCGTAACAATGTTCCCAATTTTTGGTTTTATTCTAAACACGTCTGAGACATCATTTCATTTTACGTACGATGGAATCTTTCACAAGTCGATTAAATTTTAGTTGAAATTATTTATTTTGTGCACATTTTGTGTATGTATGAAATTTTACAGCATTTTATTTAGAATACAACAATATTACTTTGTTTTATTTTTATTTTTTTTAATCTCATTTCAGCAACGTTGGTAGTACGCAGAAAAGCATAAATATTTTCTTTCAACTCGAAAAAAACAGTGATATGCGCCTGCGCAACATTCCGCCATCTTTATATAATCGTAGATATAAAAACACTTCCTTGGAAGGGTTTTTTTTTTTTCATTTGACTGCACCAAAGTTTTCTCGATGCATCACACTATAATGGGTTATTAAATCACACGCTGTTCTAATATAAGTGTTTATTCATTTATTTATTTTATGCAGACAGCAGTTTTATAGCGAAAAAAGGAAGGTCGGAATTTTTAAGGAGCTTTTACGTAAGTAATCCTTTATCTTGCAGTCTGTCATCGTGACGAAAATATTACATTATTCATTTTATCTTAATAAAGTTGTAGTCACCGTCTTTTTGCTTAACTCAAATATGAATTTATATATGCGTATATGTGTGTCTGTATGTATTTCGGATGAGGATATATATATATATATATATATATATATATATATATAAGGAGAGAAAAAGGAATAACTTTTCCCTTTGACTTTCTCTCTCTCTCTCTCTCTCTCTCTCTCTCTCTCTCTCTCACTCTCACTATATATATGTGTTTATTTCTTTAGTAGAAAAAGAGAGGGATAATTTTCATGTACTATTTTTCTCTCTCTCTCTCTCTCTCTCTCTCTATATATATATATATATATATATATATATATATATATATATCTCTCTCTCTATATATATATATATATATATATATGTGCGTGCGTGCGTGCTTGCGTGCGTGTGGGTGTATGTTCTGCCTGTGCCTCTCTTTCTGTAAATATGTGTATGCGTGTAACTGTGTATATGTAGATATACGTGTATATAAAAAAAATATACATCTCGCTTTCGTTCTCTCTCTCTCTCTCTCTCTCTATATATATATATATATATATATATATATATATATATATATATATATATATATATAAAAATAGCTTCATCCACATGTAAAAAAAAAAAAAACAATGGAAACATTGATAAGAAAAAGAAAAAGTCAACGCTAAATGACTTCAATAATGAACTGCAACGGTGACCATGGCGCATCCTATCACGTGTAGTTTTCCATTGAAATAAAAAAAATCTATTCAATATGTGGATGTGTTCCATAAGTTTTATGATTACTTCTTGCCGGGGTTTCCTGTTTTGTTTTTTTAGTAAGTGCTTCTTTAAGGGCCTTTAGTCGTTCGTTGTGTTTGATATTAGGAGTAAAGAGATCAAACCTCCATCGTTACAAGAGTTGCATTTTTATGCTACTGTTTGTGTGTGTTAATTCTGTTTAATAGGTCTATTGTGTTTTTGATGTAGGGTTTTAAATTAGTTAGCAATGGGCTGTATATAGTGATCTAAATATTTGGATATTTTAGTTGCGTGGCAGTTAAATGATGGAATGACCGGGCTTCGTGGGGTAATACTTTTTGTGTATTTTGAGAAGAAGATAGAAGGGTGGGTGTGATGTTTGTGGCTGTACGTGTTGTGCATATATATATATATATATATATATATATATATATATATATATATATATATATATATATATATATATATATATATATGTGTGTGTGTGTGTGTGTGTGTGTGTGTGTGTGTGTGTTCGTGTGTGTTCGTGTGTGTGTGTTTCATTGCACATATATATATTTATATTGAGGAATCGGAGAGCCGAGTTCGAATTCCAGTCGAATCCATTACATTCACTTAAGTGCTAATAGCCTTGGTGTGAATCTTCTTCTTCTCCCTCCAGCTATGGGTAAATAGCAGGACAGGCTGGGTTCTATAGCCTTGGATGGCAACTGGTCTAGGAGAAGGACAACTCTGAATTCAAACCCGAAGTGGAGCCTCTAAGACAGATGGACAGCACTTTGTGCTACCTTCCGGCAACTCCTACAGCCGCGCTGGTACCAAACTGTATTGGTTTATCCTCTCCTTTGGACTAGCAAGGCCGAGAGAGGGAACTAGACGTCTGGGAAGTCCTAGTTCTCCTAGTTATATCCAGCCCAGGATCGTAGCGCACCTACTCTATCGTCTCTTGAGACGGACGGATGACGACGATATATATATTCCAGAGTTATATATATATATATATATATATATATATATATATATATATATATATATATATAATTGAGAAGAGACAGAAAGAGAAATATGGCTTCTCTCTTTTTCTTTCTCCTCTCTCCCTTTCAACCTATCTTCCTATATATGTATATATATCTATACTTGTAAGGATATATATGTGTGCGTGTAATTGTGTATATCTACAAATACGTGTATGTAAACATATATAAATACATACATATACTTATATATATAATTTCATATATATATATATATATATATATATATATATATATATATATATATATATATATATATATATATATATATATATATATATATATATATATATATGCATATACGCATCTATGCCTGTATGTGAATACGTGCGTTTATTTAATTGTGTAAGTATATCATATACATATATATATATATAATTCTGTGTATGATACACACATATATATATACTGTGTCCGTGTGAGCGTTAGTTTTTGTGTGTATCCACAAATGTGCGAGCGTGTGTGTTTGAGTTTGAGTGCGTGTGTGTACTGGTTTGTGGGTGTGTGCATGTGCACGGTCGTGCGTCCGTGCTTGCATCAATTCCATAAAAAAACATCTTTTCCTCAAACGTTTGATAAGCGATGGACCGTTGCTCTGACCCTCCAGATGCACTTGAAAACTATTGGGCAAATATGTGCTTATCCGGCCCGAAAGATACCGAGAGATATCTCATCACAAATGTCCTTTATCAGTCAAAATCAACGACATTTGTTCTTCTGCTACGATGTTCTAAACAGAGTGGCGCCTTCTTTATTAAACATCTGACATTATTTTTTATTACATATTTGCTTGCAGTTACAAAACGATAAGGAACTTATATATAAAAATGCTACTTTGAAAACAATTGATTTTTCTCCCTAAACATTGAAGTCTTGGATCTTGAGAAATGCTAAAAAGAAATGCTAAAAAGAAATGGTCAAAAGCGACATTTCCTCTGAACGCTAAATTTTCTTTTAAACATCTTTCATTAAATATGGCAGACAAAGAAGATTTAATTTTTGTATTTTATTTGAACAGGAGTAATTATTTGAGCATCTTTCTATTTTCAGAATAAATTTTAACATTCCATTTCCACAGTTAAATAAGGTGAGGTTGATAGTATGGAACAGATGTTTAATAAGAGCTTCTCTAACGAGATGTTTCCGGTAATGTGATTTATATAGAATTTTTATGTTTTCGACCAGAATTTTTCTTAAGGATGCTTGTAAATATACCACGTAAACAATGAAAACGTGAGAAAAACTAACAGCACCAAAAATATAACACCCTTGAAAATGGCTAAAGAAATGGCCAAAAGCGATTGGGACAATGAAAATTATGGAAAATTTCTGTACGCCCTTACTCTTACAAAATGGAAAAACATAAGAATGCTGTAAAAACTAAATAAAAAATTAATTAAATCCTCCTTGTATGTTATATTTAATGATATATATATATATATATATATATATATATATATAAACGTAGAGAGCCAGAATAACCTACCTATCTTAATTTCAGCCACTGATCGTCAGGGCGGACTGGCTAAAGAGGTGCTATAAAAACAGCAAATATATAGCCTACAATACTAAAACATAAACATTTAAAAAAAAACAAAAAAAAAATAGTAACTCAACGACGGGGTGGTAAATTCTATTTATTCAAGACATAAAAAAACAAGCAAAATGTTACTGATTTTTTTTTTTTTGGGGGGGTCACATGGTCATGTTTTTGTGTTGTAGGCTATATATTTTCTGTGTTTATAGTACTTCTTTCGCCAGTCCACCCTGAGGATCAGTGGCTGAAATTAAGATGCCAGATCAAGGCCAATAACATTGCAGACCTTTTCTTTGGATATTGTCGGAAATCTCGAGATATATAGCCGGAACAAACTTCTATCAGAATTCTTACTGAATAATCCTCGAAACCATAGTTCAAATATTTTAGATGAACGAATAGCCATGTTTCAATGAATTCTTCTTGCATATGTATAAATTTTCGTCTAGATGACGCAAAAATGAAAATAACACTGACATCACATTTTAACAGATATATTTACCAAAATTATACAAAAATATCTTAAAATACAAAAAAGTAAATATATTCAATAAAATCGCCATTGGCTTCAGCCTCCAGACGACTTCGGAATCTTCTACAACACTTCTGGGCGGTCTCCTTGCTTAAGTTGGTGAATGCTGCCATAATACTTGTCTTTAGTTCATCTTTAAGTTTTGTTGGTCTCTCGCTCAACTGCACCCCACACATAAAAATCAAGGGTGTTAAAGTCTGGGGAGTTAGGTGACCAGATGTAAGGGGTGAAGTAGTCGCAGAAATTGTCTAAACAGTCATGAATGGGTTCTCCTGTTTGTGTGGTATGATGCAGAATATTGTTGTCAGACATAGCGTCTTCCAGCAGTCATCCTTTTGACCCAGGGCAGAAGTACCTCCTCAAGGTACTTGATATAGGTCTCCAAGTTGAAACTAAGACACTGTGGGAAGATGAATGGAGGCATAGCTTCGCCATCACAAGTGGTCGCTCCAAATATCTTCATAATCACCATTAGACTCATCCAACTCTTTCCGAATCCTTTACACTGTCCTCAGATTGACACCCAAACACTCTGAAATGTTCGTGTCGATGCTTTCGGCGCGAATGCCAAGCAGTACAGCATGCCGTTTCCAAATTTCTGGCGGATTGTATAGAGTCATGGTGCGTTTTTTTTTTCTCTCAGACGGGTGCCCAACTGACCCGATTATACTGTGCATGAGGAAAAATCAAAAGCTAACAATGCGCATGCGCTAAATTAAAATTATAAAATAGCGATAATTTATCCATTGCACTCTGTATTAGTTGTGAATACACAATATACACATTGATGTTTCACTACCGACTGAAAAGCCTTACGGGAGAGTATCTACTTACGCATACGCATTAAGGTCCTCTCTGATTGATTAGCAACTTCAATCAACAATGTGCAACCAATTTTCGATATACTTTCCGGGGTAGATCTTTTTATTAAAGCAGTTTATCAGGAAAATAGGTTCCTCAAGTCCAATTACTATTATTGGTCTTTCTAATATTGATGGAGGTTTTCTTTCTGTTTGTTTTAAGTAGTGAAGAACGTTAACGTCTTGATTATGTCATTATTTTCTCTTCAACTTACATGTGCGATCCATTTTAGTGGTTACTGTTGTTGAAAGTCTTCAAGTGAGATCTGGTTTTTGTTATTTGTTCCGGTTCTTTGTGATTCTGTAGCGCCAGTTCCCGAAGTTCAGAGAAAAATAACCCTCTCTAAACCCTCGAAGCCATCAATCTAAAAAAAATAATTGTATACAGTTGTATATTTCTCAACAAGTTTAGCACCATGCATAGCATCCATATGAGAGTCTTGATCTGACAAAGAACATGACTCAAAGTTTTAGGTTAATGTTTTGGTTTTGTAACAATTGGCAGTATTGTGGGAAACTATCCCAAACGTGATCTATTCCGTTTTCAATTTTCTTATCTCTTGTTTTATTGAGTGAAATAAATATGTTTCTTAAGTAACTTAAACTTAGAAAAACTCATTGACTAGTTATGTTACAAACTTGTTGACATTAAACAAACGAGTACGAACGCAACAAATAAGTGCATTAAAAAGTGACACAGTGGGTGATCCACTCTCCCAGTTCAAAAATATATTTCATGATTAGACAACTCACGCAACAATTGATATTTACTGTAACAGAACGCAAAGTAAACTCCAAGAAAATATCTCTTTACAGATAGTATCAGCAAGCTCTGTTCGTTCATATAAACTCATTATGAAGATAGAAGAAAGACCCTTAACGGTGACGAGTGTTCACAGCTCGTCTCCTTTGATATTATTAGGCCATTAAGACCCGACAGCCGACATTGAATAGATTTAAGAGTCGAGTGGTGTGCAGCCGACTTCCTGTTGCCTTAAGTTTGACGCCATTCGTTATTTCAGACGCGTGCAAGCGATAGCAAAGGAATTTACAGCGACCAGAATTTACAAGAATTTCTCGCAGCGCTAATGTTTGCTGTTCACCTTTTTCGTAATTTAAATGACCCAAATAAAAAGCAGTTGTACGCGTCTGGCCACCATGTTTTCGGGGTTTTTTTCTATTCTTTATCGGGAACAATTGCTACGATTTAACTTATCTGATATCACACTTCTTTTACCTTTCCCCTGTTTCGTTCTCCTTTTATCTTTTTCATTCAAAAACTTATTCTCTGTTAATGTTGAAGTGTTATTCTCACTTAATCTTGTACAAATACATACGTTAATGATTTCTTTGTAGAGGAAATCAGTAGCAGGTGCATATTAAAGACTTGTGTGAAATCTCCTTTAAGAAAATACGAACGGAGAATTTCATGAGTAACATTACCATAAAGATAAAATCTTAAAGCAGACATGGGGGAACCAAGCCAATATACCCAAAATTACTACCGTATTTTCTGACAAGATTCTACCCGATTTGTAGGTAATATCTATGCATCATGGAGTTAGAATTATGTGGGGGAGCGCCGATTATATAAAAGTGTCGCGGAAGGTGAAATTGGTGAGCCGGGTTCAAATACTGGTCAATTCTGTTTCACTTCGCGCTAATTGTCTTTGGAAAAGGCACGAATCTACCTTCCTCCAGCTATGGGTTAAATATCAGCGCAAACTGGGCTCTCTTGCCTTAGGAGGGACAGTCAGCATAGGAGAAGGAAAATTATAAACTCAAAATCAGCCTAATGAATGAGCGGCTTAATTCGACTATCTTGCCGTAGATACGCCACTGCTGTTATGGCCACGCTACGTGGTGCTCCAACACAGATTTTTGGCAAATGAAAAGATGATATATGCCCCCAAATAATGCAGTATTACTGCAAATAGGAACAATCAATGCGATATGCATGCATAAAATATCAGCAAAGACAATAGAAATATAAAAGTATATCGATATTTTATAAATTATGCAAAACTTTTTTGATAAGGTATGGTACAAGGGCATAGGTAAGCTTGATATATTTGGGAAGAAGATTAGAATAATCCAGAACAAACCGCCTGCATATGGATAGAAAATGAATTTAGTGAACACACAAAAATGGTATAGAGCGTGAGACAAGTATGTGTCTTCTCACCGGACTTAATCAAGTTATACATTACGGTAATCTTGAGAGAATTACAAGTCCTGCCAGGATTCATTTTTGGCGATCAAAGCCTTAACAACCTAAAATATGCAGATAACACAGTGTTGATAGCAGACACGGAAATGAAACTAGAGGAACATCTCTACAGAAGATATTAAAGGAAAGCATGAAGAAAGGACTATCTATTGTAAAAAGACCGAATGGATGATTGTCAACAAAAGAAACAGCCTAAAATATTTAGGAAGTGTTTAACAGAGGACGGAAAATGTGACACCGAAATCCGAAGTCGCATTGGGAATAACAAAAGATGCCCCTTCGAAAAGCTAAGAAAGGAGTACCGAACTGCTATGTACGGAGATAAGTGAAAAATTATCCGCACTTTCTCTATAACATATCTTTAAACAAGAGAGCGGATAATTTTTGACTTTCCCTCGAAATATCGGTCTTCCTATAATGAGGAAAGAAGGTTTGGAAATGTTAGCACTCACAGGGAGGCATGAGAGACAGAGGAAAGCAAAGATTAACTTACCTAACGATGTAAATAGTTACCAGAACAGGGGTTAGGTGAGATAACAAAACGACTAAAACCTACAGAGGATACGAAGTTGTGGAGAGCTATGATTGCGTACGTACACGGCACAAGAAGAAGAGATAGAAAACTATATTGAAAATAATATTTCTCTGATATTAAAGGTAGAAAAAGACTAATAGATTTAATGTTTACTTTAAGTATTTCATTGTTGATTATAACTTTGTGCTTTTTTTCAGTTGAATTTCTTTTTTTTTAAATATAAAAACGTTTACTTTTTATTCTTCGTTTCAGGTTAGTGAATGCATCCTGTGCTGTTGCCTATAAGCTCTTCGTCTGTTTAAAGAAACATTTACCTCTCTTTCAATTGATCTCCAGATTATAGTACACACAGTTAGATATAAAGGTAGCAATATCAAACGGGATGATTCGTTAAAATTAATTCCAGTTGAGTGTTTACCATGTTAACAAACATGTGCGCGCTAACAGCTGTTGTGAAATGGAATAGATTTTTTATTCACAGTGGGAATTTTCCACAAGGACATAAAATCACCGTAAAGTTGATTCTCGTTCGATTAATTTATGGTGACTTTTTACACGGGGTATTCTAAAAAACAACAAAAAAAAACGACACAATATGTTTCTTCATTTCATTTTTTCTGTAGGACTCTAATAGAATTCAAAAATATTGTAACATAGACGAATAATATATCTTTAGACAAAATCGTGGATAATTTTTTTACTTTCCCTCATAATACTGGTCCTCCTATAATGAGGAAAGAATGATTGGAAATTTTAGCACTCACAGGGAAACAAAAAGGCCAGAGGAAAGCAGCGCTTAACCTACTGTCAAGGCAAATGATGACTTGATTTAAGTAAATTTTGCAAATGCGTTGTACATGTAAAATATCAAAACATTTAGGTTGCTTACCATGTTTCATGCTTCTGTTAAATTTACTAACCCTCTACCTTCGGTGGCTCTTGGGCCTTGTAGTGGGGGAATATTTAAGAAAAAATATTTGCCGATATCTACTCTGGGGACTTTCCTGATGAGGTAGTGTTACGTTACACGTACGTAAACACACGCATACACATACATGTTGCAGTTAAATGACAAAGTGATATATATAGCTATATATATATATATATATATATGTGTGTGTGTGTGTGTGTGTGTGTGTGTGTGTGTGTGTGTGTGTGTGTGTGTGTGTGTGTGTGTGTGTTAAGCCTTTCACTTCAGGCAAGGTAATAAAGCCACTCAGACGCAAGGGAGTGTGAGAAACTAATGAGAAAAAGAAAAACATTACGAGAGAGAGAGAACAATAAAAGAACAGGAATTTAAAAGACAAATGATGAAAATTGACATTGCATTTAAATCTTTGAAGATCAAAGTTGACTGGAAAGCAAGATTCCTACAGAGGTTTTGAAGTGTAAGAAAAGAAGCTGTTAGCATAGAACTTACGGTCACATCTAGCCATTTCAATAGTAAAACGATAAGATTTTGCCTTCAATTTAGTGTTGCACTTAGACGTGATACCAAAGAGGAAATCTCACTGGAACAATTACGATAAACATATTTATAGAAAAGGCAAAGGGAAGTTACATAAAGGTGATGAGAAAGTGACTAAAGCCCAGGTGCAAGGTCATGACCGATAATACTGCAGACTCTTTGGATTTTATCAAATTTTATATTCTCATACATATAGAATTTTATATACCATATTCTTCCACACACACAGACACACACACACATTATTTTGTAATGTCCGTTTGTAAGAGAGACTCTGTAGAACACAGATACAACAATAGTAACAACAATACTCGGTCAGACGCCGCTAATTTCCATATATATATATTTCTTTTACCCGTCACGTGATCTAATTATTTCAGGATGAGGCCGACTGTACTTGCTCTCTGGCGATCCATGTTCAAACCCAAGTGTCAGCAGCAACACTTTATTCCTGCACATTAATTCCGACACATTAAATAGAGTAATTTGCAATCATGACTTTTTTTTTACCTAACTGGTCTTGAAAGTAGTTTTCCTGATTGAAAAAAAAGTACGCAGGTTCGGTTCCTGTCATGAAGTACATTTTTTGCAGAACTTCTCGACTCTCTAGATATATATTAACTTTACTCTTAAAACACACAAAAAAAAATCAGGAACGTCTACGCAAACACATGTAGTCAATATAGCGTTTAGACTAATAAAAGGTATTTGGCTTTCCATTGCATTAGAACTTCAACATTCTCTCGTACTTCTAGCCTGTGGAACTCTCTTCTGGCTTCTTACTTTCCTGGCAAATAAAATCTACAAAAATTTAACTGCTACATCAATCACCATCTTTTTTTTCTGAATCCTTTTCTTTTAATATCTTTTCTCAAAACTAACGTTTTCTCATTTTCTTTCACACTCAGTAACCCCTTGCGTCTTAGCGGCGTTATCGCCTTGCTTCAAGTGAAACTATTTTAAAAAATATTATCAATGCGAAAAGTGGAAGATATAATTGATAACGTAAACAACATGGAGTCATATTCGTTTTTACTGCGTTCACCAACACCTGAGTACTTTGTATAAAATATATTATGCTCTATTCACATCTGGATTAAATTACCGGCACCATAATTTCAATGCATTAAAAAAATATTCTGATTTTTATCTTTGAAGAAATGTCTGACAGGTGTTTGTTTATCTTATTTATCTCTACCTACATTTCCTGCCCCTCTACTCACTGCAATATGCGATCAAATCGTCCATCATTCTTTTAACGCTTGTCACTGCAGACACCACACGTCTATACAACCTGCTCGTTTCATGGCCTGCGTATTTTTTAACCAATAAACTAAACGTTAAATCCTGTACAATTTATCTATTTAGATTGTGCGGCATATGTTATCGGTAAAAGCTTCAGTTGATGCTAACATGGCTATTTGACCTCTGCTAATGGCTGGCTTCATGTTATACAGGCAGAATTTTTTGTAAAAAAAAAAAAAAAAAAAGACCGTATGAAACCAATGAGCAGTGTCGCTTCAATATTTTATCTGCAGGATCCTCGGGTCGAATTATTCAGAATATGGAAAGCAGAATGTTGACAAACTTTCAGATAATTCTACGCTGAATTCAAATTAATGTAAAAGTTAGAATGCAGTTATTTAAAATAGGAATGCGTCTATATCGATGAATATTTAATTGTCTTGGCTTATTCTGGCACAAGTCTAGAATAGTGAGTATCTCAGTAAGAATCGTACTCAATGAACGATCAAATTGTTATGCGAGACGTGTTTGGCGAAACCTTGAGTATTGTTATGTATATGTATATGTGCATGCATGCGCACATAGATAGATAGATAGATAGATAGATAGATAGATAGATAGATAGATAGATAGATAGATAGATAGAGATAGATAGATAGATATAAACCCTGACATAGATAGATAGATAGATAGATAGATAGATAGATAGATAGATAGATAGATAGATAGATAGATAGATAGAGGGTGCTGAAAGGTTATTGACCCGATATCATTAACCAAAATCTGACCAAATCATCAAGCATTAGATGAAAGAAATAATCCCTTATTTGCTTTGAAGTACAAACTCGTATTTATAAGAAAAGGAGGCAATAACTTCGTAGCCTAACTTATTCATTAACTGAATTTTGATCTGAAATATTCACTGTATAATGTCCAATTGTTGTCCTTAATATTATCTATTGTGCAAGTAACTCCGCGGCCAAAAGAAAACAAAAATGCATTAATTTTTCGCACCAAATTTCTTTCAGTATAATTTCCTCCTAAGCTTACTTCAGATCAAGTCGAATTGCAACTCACTGCATGTATGTATGTATGTATGTATATAACCGTAATACATATGTATATATATATAATATATATATATATATATATATATATATATATATATATATATATATTATAGTTATGTTTCAAGGTTGTCACGCAAATACGAATAACTATAATCCCAATAAGTAATGAGCTCTTAATCTTTCATATCCAATTGTGTACTTGTAAAATCTACTAGGCTTATAACGGACAGTCTAGCAAATACAAAAATAATTCTAACAGAATAAAGCCAACGTAAATAGGATTTAGAGATGAACGAAGAGGAAAATCAACTTCTCCCACCCACCTTGGCTAAAAGAAGAAGAAGAAGAAGAAGAAGAAGAAGAAGAAGAAGAAGAAGAAGAAGAAGTTATCATTATCTCCAATAATTACCTTCATCGGAGATTATGTTCTGTTGGTTGAAGAATGATTCAGAACACTGGATTATCGAAATGATGTGATTGGGAACCGAATCGCGAATTCCAAGGATTAAGAAAGAAAAATCGATTAAATAAGAGAATAAATAAGATTTGAAATGAGAATCGATCTAATCGATATTAATACGTTGCTAGTATTGTGAATTTTGTCACTAGGTTCGTTTTAAAGAACTCAACTCGTTGACAAATTTCTGAAAGAACTGTCTTTTCTGTAACGATTCAACAGTTATACAGGCCATTATGAACGAAAAAGATCTATTTGTCCAGGGATGAAAATTTGCATTTAGAATGGAAATAGATCCATTTTACAGACCTAGAAATCGGTTACGCAAACACTGACTCATTCGAAATTTATTATTCTAGAACGATTAGATTCATTGCCAAGGTTTTTATTGTTGCTTCAAAGGATCTTTTGCATGAATTTATATTTCTGCGTCTTGATCTTAAAGATTCAAAGCTACAATCTGATGAACTTCTTTGCTTCCACGTACAACTGCACAGTCACTGTATTAACGGGGTAAAAAATTGTTTCTGCCTATAGTCCTTTACTTCTCTCTCTCCCTCTCTCTCTCTCTCTCTCTCTCTCTCTTCACATTTCTCTCTTACCTTTTCTTCTCTCCTCTTATATCTCTTTCTCTTCTAGTCTTATTCCCTCTACTCTTTAACTTATACTCTATATATCCTCTACAATGTCTTCTTTTCTTTTTCCTTTCTCTTTCCTTATCTCCCTCCTCTTTCCCATTTCATTTTCTCTCCCACCTCTCTCCTTTGCTCTTTCCCTTTCTTTTTCATCTCTCCTTCTTTCTTCTACTCCCTCACTCTCACTCTCACTGGTCCTCTACTATACTTCTCTTATACTCTTTTCTTCTATCTCTCTATTCTCTTTTCAGGCCTCTTCTATATTTCTCTCCTCTTCTCTTATATATCTCTCTCTCTTGCTCTCTCTCTCTTTCACGCACACACACACACACACACATGGATATATATGACTTCCTTTTCAAATGGCCTGGACTGACTTCCTTGCTACAACTTTGTTCGTAGATTTTTTAACTGATGGTTCTATAAAAACAAAACATCAGTGAAGCTTGGCTAAGGGTTTGCGAAAAGCGTTCTGAAAAATAAAAGGTCTTAGATATACAAATGATGAAGGAATGAAATGTCAAAGAACACAATCTACTAAGAATCAGAAAGCAGACTGCCATTCCACGAGGAACACGGGCATAAGATGTATAAATATCAAAAATATAGCCAACTTGGTCCTCCAAAATTTGAGTTTAATTTTTTCAGCTTATTAAAACTTTCAATAAGTCATCTTACAATTCTGACATCTTTCATATACATGAACTTATGCTAGCAAAAGAATAATTCACATTCCAATAATCCAGTCCTTACGACAATCGACACATTTTTTTCCGTCTCTCTCTCTCCCCCGCTAGCAAATTTTTACTATTGTACGCAATGATTTTCCTCCTTCTTTGATCAATAGAAAATTATAATTTTTCACATGAATATTTCGTCAATTATCAGAGCCTCCCTCCTTTCTCGTTTAAAACAATCTAAAAAGTTAAAAAGAAAAATAATCAAGGGTGAAAATTACATACAACGAATGAAACATGTTCAACAAAATTACCTAAACAGTCAGCGCTTTTGTCTCTTTACTGTGTAATTGAAAAAAAAATAGAACGGCTTTCTCTTTGATTCAAAGGCACTTAGCTGTGATAATTGTAAGGACAATGTCAATGTTGTGAATTTATAGTAGAGTTTAATGAACAATTAGTTTCGAGTTGATTTTGGTAATTTGAATTTGATTCCATTTGAAAATGAATCAATTGTTCTGTCATTTATTGATGCTCTCCTCCCACAAAAGACGTTTACTGATCGCGACATTTATCAGAGAGAAGAAATTTAAATTTTTATCCCAAAATTTTAACGCAGCATCGGATAGCCATTAATGTCAACAACTGAGCACAAATAGTTATTAATTAAAAGAAATTAGTAATTATAATATTATTCATGACTACATGTACAAGAACCTCGTTTTCGATAAAAGTTTTAAAAAAATTATAAATATATAAAAAGTGCGTATATTGTCGAAAATTGCTTTTTCCACAAAATAGCTATTTGTGCTATTTTATAATGCTTATTACTTAAACAATAATAATACTGAATAAATTTTGTTTAAAGATTAAAGTATATTTAAACACATCTTCCTAATAGCTGTCGCGATCTGTTAAAAAATTATTCATACCTGATTTACGTTTCATGATCTGAGTAAATATTGATGCTTTTACCAACCTACATACTGGCATAAACCATTTACTTCAGTTTTTTAACGTTCTGTACAAACTCTGACAAACATGTCTGTAAAAATGTCTTCTTTGTTCGCTTATTTTCCGGTACATTTTCCCATTTCTGCTGGCCATCACCAGATGGATTTCATTAAAAAGAAATCGACGTGTATCCATCTTTTGTTTTTTTCATGTATTCTGCTTTCTTATTTCTCTCTTTCTATTTTCTATCAAAGAATTTCTTCACACTGTTCGCGATCTCAAATCTGACAGATGGAAAGCATCTTTACAGAAATAAAAATGGAAACAATATTTATGTCGTCTGGATTGGTATGAAAACAAAACGAGTAAATAACAAATCTTTGATATTCAACATCTGTTTTTTGCCATTTTTGAAAGCTAAACAAGCCAAGAAAAGTGATTCTGTTGAAATGGACTTTAAAGACATGCGGCCATTTCTATTGAGATATAAGCAACTATGGACTTCCGAGTTTCGACGTGAAAATATCAAATGCACACAATTATTAACGCTTACAGTAAAGGCATACCAAAATGTAGTAGAAAGAAGTGCTATATCAGTTGTATATTTTACAAGTATGCAAAGTTGAAGGAGTAAACACCCATATTTCAAATGCCTCATAAAATATTTTACATATTAAAGAACAATTATCTGAGAAACGACACATTTTAATTACATGAAAATTGAATTAATTTATTAAAATTAATAAAAAATATATGAAAAAAGTTTTGATATTTTAGAATTCGGTTAGGTGAATGGAAAATGGAAACAAAAAGAACATTTGGACGTAGAATGACAAAGAAACAGTTGAAAATTCTGTGAGAATTAATAAGGAAATCAACCTTGTAGAATTTGATACTCATTTTTAGACTTTAAGGCAAGCGTGGGGGTAGAGTTGATTACATAACGCGCCATTGTACCGATCCAGTAAGTATCTGACTCCCTCTTCTATACACTTTTTTTTTCACAAGAGCCAAATCAGACAAAAAATGGACTATTGCTAAAGAATGCATGGTCATCAGCTAAAAGATGGGCCCAAAATGCAATTCACAGGTCGGCGGCACTTATATCAAGCAGAAATTTAAATATCTGAGAAGTGTTCTGGCGGAGGACGGAAAGTAAGACACTGAAATCCGAAAACGTATTGGGATCGCCAAAGATGCTTTCCAAAAGCTAAGCAGAATATTAAGAGAAAGGAAAAATTCGTTGGAAATAAAGAAAAGTGTACTGAACTGTTACATTGATGCCTGTCCTCCTTTACAGCATCGAATACTGGACAATCTCCTCAAAGATGAAGAAGAGATTCGAAGCAAAAGAAATGTGGTTCTACAGAAGGATGCTGCGGATACCATGTGCTGAACATATGAGCAATGACAAGGTTTTGGAGAGAAGGGAAACAAAGAGGAAACTTATACTTAACATCAACAAGAGACAGTTGAAATTTCTGGAACACATAATGAGAAAGGACGGCTTACAAAATCTGATACTCACAGGACAGAAAGAGGGACAGGAGAAAGCAAAGCGTAACTTGAGCAAATGGATGGTAGAAAAGGGTTTGAGAGAAATAACAAAAAGAGAAAATTTATTTAGAGCTACAAGGGACAGGAAGATGTGGAAGACCATAATCGCCTATGTCGGCACATAAAATAAGATACGGGCTGCCTAGTTCTCACGCTCATACAACACCACACAGTAACTCTCTACTTTGAGGGGCTCTCAGGCTCTGTATTAAGTAAACATTTGTGTGTAAAAAAGAAAAAAATTAATCGAGGATAAATTCAACATTGATTCAAAGATGCCAAATTATTATAACAAAAAATAAAAACAGATTTATTCTCTAGATTTTTTTCTTTCTCATACCTCCCAACTGCCTCCATCAGTCAGTTATGTGTCATGCGTGATACACGCTTAGGTGGCCATGTATCTTTCGTCAGTCATGTATCTTTCGAGGCAGTAGGTTGTCATTTCTTTCTGGGGTAGACCAAGGCTATAGAATCCGGTCTGGGGTGGGGGGAGAAGTGGATTCCTACCTTTTCAAAGGGTATTAGGTCGTAAATGAATGTAATGGATTTGACTGGAATTCGAACACGGCTCTCTGATTCCTCAATCAGAGCATTACGACACTCTTACACCTCTCTACTGCCCGTCTACTGATCTATAACTTTGTCAGTTTCAAGATATCGACATTTTGACGTCATATTGAAACTTGAGGCGTTTGCTTTGTCGATCAATCTGTTTATCATAACTGTTGTATGTGTAGTTTTTTCAAGTTATCAAATTTCAGAATAAGCTTTCAAATTACCATCCAATTTTTAATCTGTTCCTCCATCTAAATGGCGGCTATCTTGGCATAAGATCGCTAACCACGTCATTATGTTATACTAAGCGGGAAAGGCCGGCAATATATGTATTTAAGGGAGAAACAGCTGTGCACCCAACTTACAGGTGTTGCTTATCTATGAGATCATGTTGACAAGTTTACATCCTAAAAGAGAATAGTCGGTGTTCAGTTATGATTGGCTTGTCAAATACTTCAGGCTACAAAGGTAATTGGCGCTACACAATCCACTGATTCTCACTATATATGTTATATAGATATCGGTAGAAATATTTATCTTGTTTGATGTCTATATGTAAAGTAATTGATTTTTATGAGCGTGCGTTTGCGATTGTGTATGTACGTGCGCGTGCATGTGTGCGTGTGTTAGCTGTAGTGTGTGTACAAGCACTTGTGTATGTGTTTTTCTTTCCTCTAAAGATGCCAAAAATAAATTCCTTGAAAGAAAATTAGGTATACATATGAATCTCACTACTAGCCACAGTCTGTACATCTATCGACATAGATACACAAAAACCACACTGGATAGATAGATAGATAGATAGATAGATAGATAGATAGATAGATAGATAGATCGATAGATAGATAGATAGATAGATAGATAGATAGATAGATGTGGTAAGACTCAAAGTTACAAAAACGGTTCTTATACTCAGAATCAGGGGGAGAGGTGACAATTCTTGGGCACATAATGAGGAAGGAGGGCTTGAAGAATTTAACACTCACAAGGCTTATCGAAGGCAAGAGTGACAGAACAAGCCAGTAGGCCACCTAACGAACGAGCTTATGGATACATGGCAGAACAGGGTATGCGGGGCAAACATTGGCAATGGCTATAAGACATAGGAGGTTGTGTAGGACTATGATCGCCCACCCCCGAAGGGACACAGCACATGGAAGAATAAGTTATTTATTTGTATAGACTCCTTATAGGTTTGCAACCAATCTACTTGCTGCTACTGTGATTTCAGTATCCAGTGAGGATTTTTTTTTGACGGGGCCCATTTGCTAAATGAACCTTACTAGATATAATAATCGACCGGCCTTGATATTTACCATAGGTGAAGCAGGTAAGGGATCCACGCTTTCCTGGGTACGTTAGTACGATGCGAAAAGAAATTCTAGCTTCCACAAACATTCTACAGTAATCTGAGTTTTTGTCTCTGAATTTCAACCCAACTACCTAAAAATATTACCATCCACTAGCAATTGATGAGATCTGCTTTTCTATAAATCATACCATAACGAAATCGCCACATCCGTAAGATTCCGAGAGACAAAATCATGAAATCCATCACTTGAAGAAGAAGAAGAAGAAGAAGAAGAAGAAGAAGAAGAAGACGACGACGACAGGCATATTTACCATTAATAACTTACTCTCCACGATGCCTGCGTTAATTTATGCTTTTGGTTGTGTGCATATGTTCCAATGAGTCTCTCTTGTATTTTCTCACATTTCTTTACAAAGTATGCGTTTCCGCCTACATCTCTCTCTCTCTCTCTCTCTCTCTCTCTCTCTCTCTCTATCTATCTATCTATCTATCTCGCTTTCTCTCTCAGACTCTCTATCTCTCTCTTTCTCTCTCTCTTTTTCTCTTTTTCTTTATCACTTTCTCTCAGTCTCTTACTCTTTCGCTCTATTTCACTTTTTCTCTTTCTCTCTCTCACTCACTTTCTCTCTTACTCTTTGTCTCTTTCTCTCACTCTCTCTTTCTTTCTCTTTCTCTCTCACGTTCTCTCTCTTTCTCTGTATCTGTTTCTCTCTCTATCTTTTTTCTCTTTCTCTGTCTCATTTTTCTCGTCCTTTTTTCCTCACTCTCTCTTTCACTTTCTATCTCTCTTTCTCTCAATTTCTCACTCTTTCTCTCTCACTTTCTCTTTCTCTCTCTTTCACTAACTCTCCTTTTCTCTTTCTTTCCCTCTTTCTCTCTTTCATTCAGTCTCTCTTTATATCTATCTCTTTCTCTCTCTCCCCTTTCTCACTATCTCTTTCTCATTATCTTTCTCTCTATCTCTTTTTCTCACACTCTCTTTCTCCTTCTCTCTCTCTCTCTTTATCTTTCTCTCTCACTTTCTCTTTTTCTCTCTTTCTCTCACTTTCTCCCCCTTTCTCCTTATTTCTTTCTCTCTCTTTTTCTCTCTGTAACTCTTTCTCGCTTTATCTCTATCTCTCACTCTCTCTTTCTTTTTCCCCCCCCCTCTCTCTCTCTCGTAGGAATTCATCTTCGTAATTCAACGCTAAGTTCCCAGTTGCACGCCAAGTTTTCAGCTTCTATTCATCCAAATATTTAAAATTAGACATAGAAAGAAAAATGGTGACGTTTGTGATTCGCGAAACACAAAGTATTTTTTTTTAATTTCTGTATAAAATAAAAGACATTTTTAAACGTTTATTATCTTTTAATTAGCAGGTAACCAAATAGACATTTCTCTTGTGTGAAACAAAAAGTATTTTAAAAGCCTAATATTTTAAAAAATGTATTTTTTAAAAAGTCTTTAAAGTATCAAATAGAAGTTATTTAAACATTTATTATGTGTTAAATAAAAATTATTCGAAAAAAGTTGTAATGTGGGAAACCGAACGTATCTACCATCTGTTGAATATGGGATACAATTTAGAAACGTTCGATTGTTACCTTGTTTTCTTCTCTAATCAATAACACAAAGAGATATATCGAAAATATACTGATAGAACCTGAATATACGGGTTTTCAACTATGTATATTTGATATTTTAATACATGTTTTAAATAGAGTTTTATATGGATTTACGTGTGTAATATATATGCCTATTGTCTGTCAAGTGTTCCGAAAACAGAGAACTCAAAATAAACCATTCCAAATGAGAAACGTATAAATGGCACCGACCCTGATTCCATCATAAAAATACAGGATGTGGAATTAGTAAATATTAAATATTTCAAATAATTTTGTATGTTGAGCACTTATAACAAATTTGGTATTGGTGAAAAAAAGGAATTGAACATAGAATACGCTGCGCTAGAGTGGTAGTTTCGCCCAATACCGCCAATTGCTACAAAACCAAAACATTAACCTGAAAACTCGAGTGATGTTCGAAAATAGCCTCATCAGATCGAAACTTTCATATGGATACCATTTCCTGAAATATCTAAACTCTCAGCTATAGACAAATAGCGATTGAATCGTGTGGGTCATAGCGAAGAACATTCTTTTTGAACATTGGGGATTGGCGCTAAAAATAAGTCATTTTCTTAAATAGCCTGAAATGGACTTTGATATGGATGCTATGCATGGCATCAAATCTGTTCTGAAATATTGATCTCAGAAAACAATTGCACTTGTCTAATGATGATGCTGAATGTAGAGCTCTACGTTCAACATCATCATTTGATAAGACACGAGAAGTGTTGAAACAAGATGGCTATTTTTGTAGTCATTTTATAACATATTTATGTTATAATTTTCGAATAAATTATATTTGCTCTACTCTGTATTGAACACTCTTTTAAGAATATTAGTTTTTTAGTTATTGGAATTTATTCGGCTTCAATACTATACTTTAGTATATATATATATATATATATATATATATATATATATATATATATATATAAAATAATAATAGTACATCTCTTTATACATTTATGCACCAGAAACGAGGGAAATTACACACACATATATAATTTCCATCGTTTCTGGTGCATAAATGTATGAAGAGATGTACTACTATTATTTACTTATCGTTGGGCTGCAATTGATTTGTTTTTATTTCTAATCAAAATCCTAATCGGGATGTCTGTCGTATTTCGTCTTCTGTTTGGTGGAAACAGTAAAACTAATCCACATCACTATTAGTAGCTTCTTTCGAAACAGCTGTAAATACTGCTGACCTATTTATATGTGAGAGCGCGCCTGCACGTGCACGTATATATATATATATATTTATATATATTGAGAGAGAGAGAGAGAAAGCCTACTTCAATATAAAAATATGTTACAAGGCGTTCAATACTCTCGTGTAAGAAAGATAACCAGTAATGTCAGATAGAAAGCACCACCGTAACTTCAAGTGTCACGTGTTCAAGCAATAATACACACACACACACATATATATATATATATATATATATATATATATATATATATATATATATATATAGTAATTAATGTGGTTTAATCTGACAATATTTTTTATAAAGGCTATATTTCCCTTTGTCAAATAATGTAATTAATATACGCCGTCTTAGATAATAGAAAGTCTTATTGACGAAAGTGTACCTCAAAGTAGAGAATGAACATGCATTCTCTTTTACCAAAGAAAATGTTGATCTCTACACCAAAGCTGGGTCCAATTACACATTTTATAAAATGTACATTTCTCGTTGCTATTTTTTCAGTATGCGAAATATGAAATAAAAGTAAATTTAAAAAATTTAAATACATTTAATTCATTATTTTCATGATTGTAACTAGTAAAGGAAATATTGCTTATTGATAAAAAAAATCACTTTTTATTTTACACGAACAATTTTAATTTTTAACGCATTTATTTCAACGTTTCTCCATCAATCCCATAGCTTGAACATTATACATTGAACATTTCAGTTAATACTTGTGTTAGGTTACAGACTTATTGATCCAGGCTCATGAAATGGATGTTTTTATCTTATTTTTTGTAATTGTATTTAGCAACCTGGAAGTGAGTGTCACATTTTCAGGAATTTGAGTTTTTCAGACTATACTCGGATTTATTTCTCAGAGATGGTTGTCGCAACATCACCGCTATAAAAAAAAAAGTTAATCTTGGATATTTTTCAGAAAATCAATGATAGGAACCTTTTTTTGGAAACTTTGAGTCGAGAATAAAAACAGACTAGAAAAATGGAAATCATTTTTGTGATGTAATTATTCGAGAAACTATTAACAATTTTTCGCCATAAAACATTCATAAATGGAAAATAATTTTAAATGTCTTTCTTTTTCTGCTCTTATTTTATGATAACCTTAATTTTATTGTTTATTTTGTATTTCCCTCTCTCACTTTCTCCTCCTCTCTCTTTTTCTTTTTCGCTTTTGTCTTCTCCTTTTCTTGTCACCTATCTCTCTCTCTCTATCTCTCTCTCTCTCTCTATCTCTCTCTATCTCTCTCTATCTCTCTCTCGCTCTCTCTCTCTCTTAAAAATAAAGTTACTCTTTGAATTTGCATTTATTATCAATCATCGTTTATTTTATTTTATTGAATTTTAATTTTCTCTTTATATTTCTAAAAAATGTTTTTTTAAAAAACTGAAATCCATTTTGAATCAGTGCAGTGGTTAGCGTTCTGACTTCAGAAAGCTAAATATAATTTGTTCTGTCGTCAACGAGTTCCTTCTTGCCACAGCAACTACAAACAGCTGATATAAATTTCATATCGTAAACTCTAAATTCCACAAGATTACTTAGAGTGGAACTTGAAACCGACATTTTATAAGAGACACTTCAAAACGCCTTTTGCCAGACTCAAGGTTAATTCATGAAAAAAAAATTATTGATATTTGTTCATTGAATTGTTGATTTTCGGTAGGGCCGAGATTTCGAGGCCCCTATTCGTAAACCTGCATATTTTATGGCCCCTATTCATAAACCTGCAGATTTTGTGTCCTCTCTTCGTAAACCTACAGATTTTGTGGTCCCTGTTAGTAAACCTGCAGATTTTCTGGCTTCTCTTCGTAAACCTGCAGATTTTATGGCCATGTTCGTAAGACTGCTGATTTTGTGGCCTCTGTACGTAAACCTGCAGATTTTGTAGCCCCTGTTCGTAATCCTACAGATTTCGTGGCCCCGATTCGTAAACCTGCAGATTTGTTGACCTCTGTTCGTAATCCTACAGATTTTGTGGTCCCCGTTCATAAACCTGCAGATTTTCTGGCCCCTGTTAGTAATCCTACAGATTTTGCGGCCCTCGTTCATAAACCTGCAGATTTTGTGGACTCGTCTTCGTAAACCTGCACATTTTGTGGCCCCTCTTCGGAAACCTGCAGATTTTGTGGGCCCCCTCTTCGTAAACCTGAAGATTTTGTGGCCATGTTCGTAAACCTAAAGATTAAGCAAAATACAAAAACCGAAATAAAACAGTGAATATGCAGACCCTAGCAAAAAATCTTCTGTTACAGGTCTCTTATTTCCGCGACTCTTTCAAAAGCACTTTTGTCGCTTCTGACAGACTGTTTCGAAGAATTTATGCAATAATGAATTGAATTGTATTTTCTTTCCCTGCCCTTTATTTTCCTTTTATCCTATGTACCTTTGATCTATCTCTGTTTAATTAATAGAGCAATCAACAACAATCATGACTTTTTCATCTGATGATCCTAAACCTTTACTGTTCTGACAAGATGAATCTGAATCAAGTCCTATTCACCTATACTCAATGTAGAACGACTTTAAATGTAAATTTTCACTTTTGTCGATATACGAGTACCTGACGATTCCTAACGTTTTTCGTTCTTTACTGGAATAGAAGAACACCTGACGTCTCTTTGAAGAGAAGAGTCAGAAATTGGTACCAGCTTGGATGCGATTTCCTACCCCACTCATACCGTCTCCACTTGACCTGGGCACCATCGGATTGCCATTTATTTCGATCTTTACAAAAATTCTCATTATTCCATTGGAAAACTCTAAAAATTATTTAGATCAGTTTATCACACAGAAAGATACCAAATACTCAGAGGATAGAATCATGAAAAGCTGCTTCAACGATAGTAAAATATACTGGAACAAAATAGTACAAACAAATGTGTTTCTCACACACACACACACAAGACGCACATCTCTCTCTCTCTCTCTCTCTCTCTATATATATATATATATATATATATATATATATATATATATATATAGAGAGAGAGAGAGATAGATGATAGATAGATAGATAGATAGATAGATAGATAGATAGATAGATAGATATAGTTATTAGGGACGGTAAAAAAATGATGAGATAATTTACACATCAACTGACACTTGTGCCTAAGATCAAAATATCGCCGCTCAAACTTTCTGCCGAAGATTCCACCTAGGATCAGTTCTTTGCCATTCGATCAGTGATCAAAATATAGTATCAGTTCTCTCTGCTGGAGTTAATGGTTTTGAATTGAGGGATGTCTAGACCCTACGATTTCCACCTCAACCTTATCATTTCTCCTTCAAAGGTTAAAATAAATTGATTAGTCTGAGGTCAATGGTCGTAGGGACTGGCCAGTTTTTATTTTTTGGCTTATATATAAACATTTGGACACAGCCTAAATTAAAGTTATCCTTGTGTCACATCCTACTGTCTTGGGAGGTGGGCAAATATGTGTGTGCTTAGAACATTTTTTACACACACACACACACACACACACACATATACATATATATATATATAGACACATACACGCATCTATATCTACATATATATATATATATATATATATATATATATATATATATATATATATATATATATATATATATATATATATATATATATATATATATATATATATATAAAAGTTATTGGTCAGAAATGAATTTGATCATGAAACAGTAGTACAAAAAAAGTGCTTAATACAGGTATAGAAAAAGAAAAGAAAAACAAAAATTTAACATGCCGAGCTTTTGAATTAAAGAAAAACAGGAAATCGCGCTTCCTTTGGTTTTAACCTTTCATTATCTTCAGACGATTTGGAATCAATTCAAGATACTGAAAGATAGAAACCAACGTAGCGTGATAGCTCCTAATATATATATATATATATATATATATATATATATATATATATATATATATATATATATATATATACATGAATAACACACACATACGCACACATATATATATATATATGTGTGTGTGTGTGTGTGTGTGTGTGTGTGTGTCTGTGTGTGTGTGTTATTCGTGTTATTCGTGTTATTCGTGTGTACGGCTTTCAAAATGATGGACCGCATTCTTTTCGAGGGATTTTTTCGTCAAACACTTCTTCAGAAAGATTCGTTAGAACAACAATAATCAAAATGGCGAAACTGAAGAAGGTAGACACGTGAGGGGGGCGACCCACCCATGAGACACAGAGAATGATGAAAGTTCTCCTGATACGAGTACGTACGAGTTTTTGCATATATATATGTGTGTGTATGTTTGTGTGTGTGTGTGTGTGTGTGTGTGTTTGTTTTGAACAATAAAAATATTAAAAAATTCAAATCTTCAGACACACTGGTTTGTACATTAATATTCTTTCGTTTTTATTATTTCAGTTAGATTCCTCGACTCAGACTCCTCGATTCGGCCAGCGTATCCAACATCCAGAAAAAATATTTCTGCTTGTTAGTAGCAGTGAACTACAGAAATATATGTCTACAACGTTATATATATATATATATATATATATATATATATATATATATATATATATATATATATATATATATATATATATACGTTGTAGATACATGAATTCACATATCTATAAGGAGTTATGCATGTACATATATGTGCGTGTTTGTGCGTACATCTGTACACACAAATTATACTCATATATTCATAAACTTAAGCACTGCTAACGTATCTGTGTGTGTATGAGAGAGAGAGAGAGAGAGAATAAGAGAGAGGGAGCACATGTCTGGTTGATTTTTATTATTTAAAACAAGAACTTCAATTTTATTAGTGTTTTTTTTTCAATTGCACCAACATACCAACATTACCCACAATCACCTTTAATAAATATCATCGATTTGATTGGCTGAAAGCTTCTTCATCCAATCAAAAGCTAGCTATATCGACAAAGTTCTGAGTTTGTCGAAAGATGAATAGAACTGAATGTATCCTCTTTACAGCCTCTTGAACTTTCTGTAAAAAAAACTCATAATAATCCAATAAAAAGAATCAAATAACAATCTTCGGCCCCTGGGGTTCAACATCTTAAACTTTTAATTTCTCTTTTTGTCTATCATTTTTTTTTTAAATGTTTTTTTTTTGTTTTTTTTATCGATCGTTTCATGTTTATTACCGTTTGATCCTTCTAGAATTGGTGATGCAGCATCGATATGTGTGTTTGGAGATCTACTTAGAAGGGAATGTAAGCTAATAATTTTGGCTGAATCACTTCTCTTATTTTGGCTGGCGAAGAGAGTTTGAAGCTCAGAAGAAAAGTCGGAAAACGAACGCCATTAGCGAATATCAAGATACTAAATCAAATGCCAATTTTACAGTTGTTTAGGTAGAATAGAATCGGTTTAAAAATAAAGTTTCAATACATACATACATACATAGATATCTCTGTGTGTGTGTGTGTGTGTGTGTGTGTGTGTGTGTGTGTGTGTGTGTGTGTGTGTGTGTGTGTGGTGGGTGTGTGTGGTTGGCCGTTCTTTTCTAAATCTGCCTGTCTGCTAGCATGGATAGCTAATCTCTGTTGCAGACGCCTGCTCGGGCAGATTGTGTTTTCTTTATTTTTCTATCGTCGCTGAACTATTTCGGATTCAATATATAGGACAAAGACAAATGCGATTTTGTCCACAGGTTGACATTCTTTTCTCATTTCGTTTTTTTATGAATTATCAAACGGACTTCGTTATATAATTCACAGAGAATGAGTTGCCTTCACTCTTTAAAATGGCGGCACACATTTCCTCAAACTTTTTAGCGCCTAATTTCCATTTTTAGTTTTATTTATCATTTTTTTTTTTTTTACTTTTTCTGGTTTTAATTAATAGTCTGTCTCTACTTCGTCATCTTCTCTATGCCGTGTCCTTTCTGGCCGTGGGTGATCATGGTTCTCCTAACTTCCTACTCTTTTTACCTCTTAGTAAGGTTTTTTTTCTTTTCGCTATCCTTCCCAATCCCTGTTCTGTCATTAACACTCGCTGCTTTCCTCCGCCTCTCCCACCTTCACTTGTGAGTGTCAAATTCTCCAAACCCTTATTTTGCATCCTTCTGTAGAACCACATTTCTATTATCTCATTTCTCTTCTCCATCTTTGAGGACATTGTCATAGAGGAAGACTGATATTATATAAGAGTTTAGTTCTTGTATTTGTTTCTAACAAAATATGACTGTTTTTAATACATAGCTGAGCTTTTGGAAGACATCTTTCGCTAAAAATTAAATCTATGTATTTGGATGTCCTATCACGTTATCACGTATTTTATAATATTAGAAGATGCGTTTTTCAAGTTATATAGCTTCTGATATAAAGAACTAATACTATAGCCTCTAGTATAAATGGTTGATGCTATAGTCTCTCGTGTAAGAGAAATATTTATTGCTGGCTGGATGCGCCATAGTACGAGAGCAAGGACAATTTTAGAAAATATACAAAAACATTTGAAAATTAAAGTAAAACGTTTTGCTGCATGATCAATTATGGTCGGAAAAATCTTTGAAATAATCTGGAGTTTCGCCAAAGGAATGGCAAAAAAAGAAATTCTGCTGAAAGTTCTTCCTTTCATTCAGTTTTTGCCCGAATTCAGACAAATTGTTTTCTGTAAAGATAGTTATTCAGCACACAAGTTTTCCACTTGAATAAAATAATTGGAAGACAATATGTCATAGCTTCTTCTTTGTTCTGTCGATTATCTCCGGTTTTAAATCGGCTGAGAATTTTGGCAGATTTTGAAGGAAATGGAAATGAATAAACGTTTCAACAACAAATGAACTTTTGAAAATTGTTTCTAAAGAATGAAGCGAATGAGAAAAACATTTGATATTATCTTTATTGAATAAAACAAATTTGCTTTTATGTTCCGCCATCTTCTGACCTCTTTCAAGCAATTCCTTCTACCCAGAGCTGATTGAAGTGCATATTAAAGTTTTCCAGAGAACTGTTTTTCTTTCTTTTTTTTTTTATTAAAAGATTTCTATAAAGATGACAATAAATGATGTCCTAGATAAACCAATTTTCTGTTGAATACAAACGAATAAGCGAAAATTAGCCAAACTGTTAGAAATTTTAACAGGTCACCAAACAATGTGCAGTCCAGTTCTTATTAGAAACAATACTTGTTCGAATTATTCATTTTCTTCTTAGGAAAGAATACATATTAAAAGACTACTACCTCATCGGAACTTTGAATAAAGATGAGTATTTTTAGTATGTTAGTCATCTACCACCTCAAATAACATTTTCTAGTAATGTTTTCATTTGAACACTAACAACCTAAACTTGACTACCTGACCGTGGAGCATCGTTCAGCAACAAACATCCCCGACAACTTTTGACGCGTTCGATCATTAGCAGTACAATACCTTTTTGTTTAAACTGTATTTTTATATTTCTTTTTGAAACCTTTGATGTAATAAAAATATGCTGGTTTAAAAAAAAATTTCGGATTATATAAATATGCCTGATAAAAAAAAATATGCCGGTTTAAAAATATGTCGGATTAAAAACTAAGCACCATTCGAAATCAAAATGAACGAGTGTGTGTTAAAGTTAAAAATAGAACCATGATTTATTGTGAAGCTCTTCGTAGCCGAACGGTAAAAGCTCACCGGATCAGACGGTGGTTCCTCCTGCAACATGGGGGTGGGGGCATAGATTCGAATCCTATCAGAGGGAACAGTGTTTTTTTATTAAGTTTTCTCGTGTGCGTAGAAAATCTTTTTAAAATAAACGGAGCTTCTATTCAAATACTGGTATTCACTAAAATAACATTTGAACCATCATATATATATATATATAGATAGATAGATAGATAGATAGATAGAGAGAGAGAGAGAGAGAGAGTAGGGTAGATCTGAAAAAATATAATTTTAATTTTTGCTACATTTATGGATGAAGTGCTGAATGTCAGGGAGAGAGAGAGAGAGAGAGCGTATGTAAATATACACCAAGTAGCGAGAGTCTGTTTGATGCTTAAGTGCAGTCTTAAAAACTGGAGATTGCGTTCAAGCATTAAACAGTGTTGATCTCAGTTTTCCTTATATATACATATATATATATATATATATATATATATATATATATATATATATATATATGTGTGTGTGTGTGTGTGTGTGTGTGTGTGTGTGTGTGTTCATTGGTATCTTCTTATATACCCTCTTTTCGGTGTTTCTGTCTCTCTCATCTTGAAAGAATAAATCAATTTGATATAACTGACAACGCCATTGTTATTTTTGTTATGTTTTCTCCAATGGCGGGCATCGCAACATTTACTAACAAAGAAAAAAAAGGGCAAAACATTTGGAGCGATCCAATATATTTATTGAAATTCTCATCTCTCTTTTAATGTTTCGGAGAAACAGTCAGTTATTTATAAAAACACTAATGACAAATACCGAATTTCATGATAGACTCACAGGAAGTTGTTTTATTAACGCTGTACAATCTTCGAGAAAATATATGTATTTGATTTCAAAATGATTTGTTTTTCAGTTGGCTACAAACTAAAAACTTCATTAGATGTACGTATTTGAAATCGAAATCTTTTGCAACTTGTTGAAAATTGATGCTTATTATGCTTCACTTTGTACAGCATGAGATCAGATAGGAGGAATATTTGCTTAGGAAAATCTTGCAAGTTTGCCTGCCTAAAAAATCAGCATTTACAACCTTGATTTCTACCTGGTTTCAACATCAGTCTCTGGTTCCAACGACACATTCTGCTCTCAGTGAGAAAAAGTCAGCATTTATTAGTCAAAAAGAGAATAAAGAAAAGAAGAAACAAACATCAAAGGAATCAAAGAATTTATTTTCAAAGGAAACTCACGAGAACAAACCATTCCCAGTTTTATTTTATACAAACAACAATTACTAGATGTGGGGATTTTTTATTACATTTCTTATCAATCATTTTATTTTTATATTCATTTTGGCTTTGTTTTCAGGAAATTTAACTTCTTTCCACTTCCATTTCTGTTTAATCATCATTTTAAATCAAGTTGAGAGTCGGCTCAGGTAATGATCCATCCGTAATATATACAGCAACAATAGAGGCGTGTCCAGTAACACACGGTCTTCTACACATCAGTGCAGGAAGATGCTAGCAGTTGACTGACGGAGAGGGTCCCAGCATCCTAAACGACCCTTCCGTCAAATGGTGGCGTTCATCAAAGAATGGAGGTTAATAATCTAAAAACAAAAGTCTATTTTGTGTTATTTTCTTCTGACCTTACCAATTCTTGATGTCATAACAAACAAACCGGGAAAAGTCATTTATAAAAACAAAATTTGAAACTTACTAATATCCGCTATCGATCAGCGATCAGTCGATGGTTCAAATATCGAATTCTTTTTATTCATCTTTTTTTATCTTAATTAATGCTTTTAGATAACCTTTTAGGTATTGTTGATTTTACAAGGATGCGAATGAACAATGAGGTGTAAAAGACTTGTCTAAGACTTAAATGGAGCTTTGATGATGCTTAAAATTTAAATGATGTTACCATTTAAGTCATGCAAATGAATTTAGATCTGGTATCTGAATTTATAGCGAAAAAAACTGAGGCAGATCTTGTTTCATGAAATTTAAATTATCAAATCAATAACCAAGATAAATTTATTCTTAAGTTTTATTTCTTTTTATATTTTTAATAATTTGTCATAACTTTTGTAAGCATTTAACGTCATTTCACTGTGACAGAAAACTGTAATAATGAAATCCTAAAAGAATAGTCATTGTAAAATAATACATTATATTTACATATATATAATATATATATATATATGTACAATAATAATATATAATATATAATATATATATATATATATATATATATATATATATATATATAAAATAATTATATATATATATATAAATAAAATAATACGTTATAGTTATATATATATATATATATATATATGCATATTTGTATATCAATATGCATATATATATATATATATATATATATATATATATATTCATTTTTAGATTAGCTCAGTTTTGCTGACTTTTCTGTTACAATATTTTATTGTGCTCGTCTTTTGTTGTGTGTATGTGTATACCTGGGTGTGCTGTCAAAAAAGATGAGAATTTTTCACTATCAGTTCTAACTAGATGGAACTGGCTTTACCTTTTTAAATGCATCTAATAATAATAATAATAATAATAATAATAATAATAATAATGCGAAAAATCGTTTACGGCCATTACTCATAAATAGAAAAATGTTCTTTTAAATAAAAATCTTAAAATGTTAATCTTTGTCATCATCAGCATCAGCATCACTTTATAAGCCTTACGATATCATCATCATCATCATCATCATCATTACCCATTAATGTTTGCGCTGAAATTAAAGGTTAAAAATAAGAAATCATTTTTGGAGTGAAACTTCTTTTTTGTAATGAACAATTTTGTCTTGTTTCGATGCTTGACTTCTTCAGTCTTTTATTCTTCAATCAGTTTGAACTGAGGAACTGATTGAAATTGGATATTTTTCTACGGTTATGAAAGTGCTCCCTCTGCAATTTTGTCTCTTTCAATTTGACTGATTATTGTGTTGCGAATAACGAGACATACACGCGTAGATTTTTCACTTTGTCTCAATAATTCTGACATGACTGTCTTTATTCCATAAATTATTCAGACGCATATCTTTAGTCTTGTTATTCAATCATGGCGTGTTTTATGCTCATTTTGTTAAGGGAATTAATATATGCGTGTTGAAGCGAGAATACCTTTCAGGCAAAATATTCAATTGTTGCTATATCTTGGTGAGAGGCCAAAAAAAGATGTCCGTCACGTCTCGAGATTATCGGTGTGAAAATTGGAGTCGGAGATCCGAGTTCTAATTCCGACTGAGTCTGTTTCGATCACTTTTGCACAGTAACCTCGGAAAATGTACGAATCCATGTCTTATTCCTGTTAGCTATGGGTTAACTAGCAGACTAGATTGGTTTCTTTTCTTTGAAAATCAGTCTAGGAGCACAACTGTGAATTTCAAACTGGTTAACCCCATAAAAATATATTTGCTAGAAAGACCAAAGCAGAGCAAGAGTGAGTGCATATATTCCATAGGGATATTAAGAAAGAAGAACCAACAATTTTGGTAACCGTGAAACCTTCTACACGATAATACCTCCAGATTTGGGGCTTCATTTTCTATTGTAGGTTGACAGAAAAATAAATACTCTGATTTGCATCTGCCTCCAAAATTATTTGATATCAAGATTAAGAATGAGTTCCGTTTGTACCAAAATGCTATTTTATTAATTTGCACATGTGCTTTTGATTTACCGTTCCTAGCCAGTCATATATTTTACATTGTAGGTCAATTGAACTATTATTCAAAATAGTTTGATATCAAGATGTTTTTTTGTTTAATATGAGTCAAAAAAGATTCAAGCAATTAGAAAAACGATTTAATTAAGTCAAATTCTGACAAGCGAATAATGATAATTAAAATATCTCAGCAAATTGGTCAGCTTTTGTTTGCTTGCCATTTTTCGGAGTTAAAAACGTTCAACAATTGATTTTTTACCATTCTTAATTGTTAAAATCCACTCAGTTCAATCGCTCTTTGTCAGACGTGGAAAATTTAGCACATTGGAGCTGCTTTTACAAGATTTAACAAGACGAAGTAAATGAAAAAAGATTTTTATAGCTGATATTATTTCAACGCATTGAAGTTCACAGAAAGAACTGATTCGTATAGAATTTATAACATAATATTCACAATATCATCAAAGACTATTTACAAGAAAATGTTAATCACAGTAAATGTTAATTTAAAAGCACGCAGTTAATTTCTGACAAGAAGCCATTTAAATTATCACAATCATTTGTAAAAGACTAAAATTCTAAAAGGATTTTAATTAACGTTGACATGGAAAGCAAAAAGAATTTTTTTGCTTCCAAGTTGAACAACGAAATATTAGTAACATTTTTATATATATATATATATATATATATATATATATATATATATATATATATATATATATATATATATATATATATATATATATATATATATATATATATATATATATATATATATATATATATATATATATTAGTTTAGCTAAAGTCGTCGCGAATTCCCGCGACAGTTGACGTTATACCGTTTTTGAATAAATATATTTAGTATGATTGAAAAACAAGCATACAAAATATATTTCATAAGTTGATAAATAAATTATTATTAATAATAATAATAATAATAATAATAATAATAATAACAGTAAATGTTTGCTACTGGCTCATGAAAGCCGAAATAAATCAGACGTTAGAAAATTTATATTTAAATATGTAATGGAAATTATGAAAATGGTCCAAAATATAGAAAAAAAAAAATACTTCAGGAGAATACTCGTTGGTTTTCAACCAAATTTGTATAAAATAAAAAGTACGTATATATATATATATATATATATATATATATATATATATATATATATATATATATATATATATACATACATACATACATATATATATATATATATATATATATATATATATATATATATATATATATATATATATATATATATATATATATATATATATATATATATGTATATATATATATATCATATTGATGGCTAGCAATACATAACTTTTTTAGTTGTGTTTTTACAGGATTTGTAGCTTTCTGTGAAACAATCCTCGTGATATACGTGTATTATTTGATACTTAAAATATTTTTGCTAGCAAATACACTGTTAATATCCACAAAGATTATAATTGAAGAATGAACAAAAAAAAATCATTTTACATAAAATTTCTTCGTACTGTCAAATCCACACACACACACACACACACACACTCACACACACGTAGACAGATAGATACGTACATACTTGAGTGCGTGCATAATTTAACTTTTACTTCATATATGCGAAATACATAAACACAGCAGTATGTACACGAATACCTTGTGCATATATAAAATGTGTCTTCATTTTCGTAGTGAACATATATATATATATATATATATATATATATATATATATATATATATATATAGGTAGTAATCCGTTGGTATAATACAGACGAGTCATATTAACACAACATAGAATTTGAAATATGTTAAAACTGACTCTACAAAAGAGCTCTCTACGTTTATTCACAATAAACAGAAAATTCTCTTTACAATTGGATTTACTAAAGGTTTCGAAATTCAATTTAAAGAAATATATATATATATATATATATATATATATAGTGTATATATATATATATATATATTGTATAGTGTATGCGAAATTTCCTACCACCTTTTTTTTAAACTACACACTTTAATACTGTCTTTTTCGACCGAAAACTATGCAAACTCTCTCTCTCTTTCTTTCTCTCTCTCTCTCTATTTCTTCACACACACACACGCAAAATACACACACAGATATGTATGTGTGTGCTTTTGGTGTACATAAAAAATGCCGAAAAGAAAAAAAAATTCCTTTTCGTAAATCAAAAAAACGCCTTATTTTTTTCACGAGATTTTCTTCCATTAAGATTATTTTTCCCAGTTTGCCAGAAAGAGATGACACCTACGGAAATTTCGGAATGTCCACGTGACCAACCATATATCCAGGAACAACATTCACGCAATTTGCTTTTGCTTTTCAGTGGCGGGGTTGTATTTTTTTTATTTTATTGATGATTTTTTATGTTTATGTTTTTGTGTATTTGGAGTGTTTTCAGTGTTAGCATTATTAACGTTTAATTCTTTATATTTGTGTTTTCTCATTTAAACCTCAGTTCGTGCTGTGTAAAGTGTTGATAAGGAAAATTAAAATTTAAAATACGAAACTAAGGGACTATAGGAAATATTTCGAATACGTAATTATGTCATGTTTTAGATTTTGATTGAAAAAGAAGACGACAACGACGATGATCAAGAAGAAGAAGAAGAAGAAGGAGGAGGAGGAGGTGATGGTGTTGATGAAGATAAAGTGTCAGTCCAAATATCAAAGCAGATGTTTTGGGGGTCGGAACAAATTTAACCGTTGTTCCCTTGCTAGCAGCATCTGTCTGACTTTAGGCCAAAAAAAACGGCCGAAAAAGGAAAAACATTTTTTTTTATCTAAAAGACAGAAAACCTAAAACAACTGTTCCATCACATTTTCTCAATCATCATCTGCATAAGAAGTTTGACAAATAAAATATTTCATTTTTCAATTGGTTCAGCTACGAATTTTACAAAAATCATAACCCAGCTATGTTTTGCCGTAATACGTGTTGCAAACTCAATGCACATGTAAGTATGAGAATAAATTTATTGCTTATGTTAGTCTTAATAACTCGTATTTCTCAAATTATCTATGCATATATGTGTGTGTGTTAATGTGTGTATTTGAAACGCCTGCTATATATTAAAAGATTCTTGATAAACTCCAAAGAAGAATCAGGATGATTAAGATTACTGATTCTTCTTGTTAATGGTCCTGACCTGGCATCTCGGCGTCAGTCCAATCCCCCACCAACGTAACGTAGCTTCCCTCTGCTTTTTCTATAAATACTTTCATGATTAGTGTTCTAATGAATTTTCGTCTATAATACCTAGACTTTATGAATTTAGGCTCAGTACTAGATTGGCAGCTAGGTCTCATCATTTTACAATTGAAATGTCTAGATGTAACTCTAAGTTCTATGCTAACAGTTTTCTTTCACACACTTCTTGCTTGTTGAAATTTATTCTGGTTTCATGCTTTCAAGCCAACTTTGATCAAGAAAATTTTAAATGCGATGTCAACCATTATCTACTTTTTCTTCATAAGTATTCTTCTCTCACCTTAATAACGTTTCTCTTACTTCTTATTCTTTCAGACTCAGTAAACCTTTGTGTCTTAAGGGATTTACTGCTTCACTTGGGTTAAAATGATTAATGCATGCATACACACACACACATATGTGTGTGTGTGTGTATATATATATAATATATATATATATATATATATATATATATATATATATATATATATATATATATATATACAATTTTTATATATTATTTATATATTATGCGCGGTACTTATTGGAAAGCGCTCAATATCAGTGATAGAGCTAACATATTTAGTTGGATTGATGCGACCAAATAAATAAACATATATATATATATATATATATATATATATATATATATATATATATATATATATATATATGTGTGTGTGTGTGTGTGTGTGTGTGTGTGTGTGTGTGTGTGTGTGTGAAAAGTGTATATAAATATAAATAAATATATATATATAATTATTTATATATTATATGAGTTTGTCTGACGATCGCTAAAGCGTGAAACCCAGGGTCACAAACTCACATCTATCCAACAAAATATATATATATATATATATATATATATATGATAAAATATAGTGTTATGGTATGCTATATTTATGGGTTAAAGTGCTCAATATCAGCGATAGAGCGTATCTAAATATAAAGTGGACATTGAAGTCAACACCCATAGGCAACAGTCTGTTTCATGCTAAACTAAACGCAATAGTTTATATATATATATATATATATATATATATATATATATATATATATATATATATATATTAACGAAAGAATTAGTAAGCCATGTTTGCTTCCGTTGGAGTTTCTCTACTGTTATATTGATGACTTTACAAAAATGGACAGCCCTAAAATGCTACGACCAGTTGTCTTGTGCAACGGAGAAAAAAGTATGATGAACTTGCTTGAAGGCAAAATGAGACTTTAAAGAGATGAGTTCTAGATAAGTAAAAATAGTTCCTCAACAGGTCGTGGGCGGGGGGGGTATGACAAAGTTTAAGGCAAATTATTTCATGTTTCATTTAAATTGCTAGCAAGATATCCTTTTTAAATGGACATGATTGCAAAAGTAAGGTTTTTTTTTATTGTTACGATGAAATGTTGAAAACTTCTCGCCTCGGCCCACCTCTCCAAAACAATTTTCTTGATGTTTGGCCATTGATTCTCAAAAGTGGATCAAGTTGAGAACTGTGCCCACTTGTACCAATACATAAACATGTTGAACAATCTTTGCTCTGATTACAGCTTGTTAATTAATTTTACGAGTAATAAAGATATAAATATAAGAATGACTAGCTTCAAAAAACGATATTATAATGTGTTTACTTTAACGACATCACGTGTTGATTTTGTTTTACAATAAAGGAATTATTCACATTTTCAGTTCTCCCATAAAGAAAAAGAAATATTTCAAAATTTGAATGTGTAAACATGTTAAACATCAGTAAAGGTTTACCTTTTCTACTTTCTAAAATATTCAATCAATTATCATTTCTTATCCGTAGTTTAAAATGAATTATTTTTGCTTGTAACTAAATTACATAATTTTTGATGTCCGAAAACACGTGAAACACGTTTTTAATTAATATGCTTACCATAATTGTGGTGCAAAAATGCTGTGGTGTAACTAACGACATTTGGAATAATTTGCAAGACTAACTTGTGTTGATTAGTGCTCCACAGTTAGACGCCATGTTTGTTTAAAATCGTACAATTATTTGTGTATACATAACGTGTTAATCCTTACGAATTATAACTTGAACTTCGATAATAAAGTCTGAATGTGGAATCTTCCAAACCTAGTGAATGTAGAATTTTCCACCGGAGTTAAATGTCTGCGAGACTAATATGTTTAACCATTGTTCCATGTTGATTTCTTTTAAATCCTAATTAAATCAATATCTATATTAAATATTGATTCATTATTACACCTTCGGATATTAATTTAAGGACACGATTAATTAAGTAAATTAATTAAGTAAATATAAAGGAAGAAAAATTGGATGAATTATTTCGTGAATGGGAGGAGGCGGGCATGGATGAATTTGAAATTGAAAGAAAGAATGTGCCATTTTTATCTAAAATCAGATTGGCCAGATTAAAACAAATACACGCCATGCAAAGAAACTAAACAGGAAAAAATCGAGACCACATTCTAATTTTTATGGATTATTTTTAAAAGGAGCGTCCCGAATATTGATACAATATTAAAGTTCAGGTAGAAGATCAGATAGATAGATAGATAGATAGATAGATAGATATGAACAGAATGAAATAGATGAAATGATAGATAGATAGATGAATGATAGATAGATATTCTACAAATAATATTAAATAATTTTAATAATAAATATATTTTTACAATAATATTAAATAATTTTAATAATAAATATATTTTTTACAATAATATTAAATAATTTCAATAACAAAATATTCTATAATATTGAATAAATAATTTCAATAATAAATTAATAAATATTCTATAATTAGATAACTTTATTAACAGATATATAGGATTTAAATAATATTGAATATTTTTAATAAATATTTTATGATTAATATTCTATAATTTTAATAATAAATACTGTATAAAATAACAAAAATATTTATAATAATAAATAAATATGCTGAATTTATTGTAAAATTAAATAATTTGATTAATAAATAAATATTCTATAAATAATGGTGAATAATTTTATAATAATTGAATATTCTCTAATAATATTGAATAATATAATAATAAAAATATTCCATAATATTGAATGAATAATTCTAATAATAAATAAATGTTTTAAACAAACATATTAGACAAATATTTCAATAAGAAATATATATTCTATTAATAATATTGAATAATTTGATATTTTATAAATTATATTAAATAATTTTAATAATAAATAAATAAAATTGTAATAAATTATAAAGTAAGTAAATAATATTAAATAATTTTACTTTTCATAATAAATATTCAATAAATACTATTAAATAAATAAATATCAATCAATAATGATTCCATTTAATAATAAATATGTTTTGTAAATAATATTAAATACTCTTAACTATAAATAAATATTCTATGAATATTGTTCAATAAATAATTTTGATAAAAATAAATATTCTATAAATAATATTAAATAATATTAAAATAAACAAAACTTTCATAAATAATGTTCAATAAAAAATTTTAATGAAAAATAAATATTCTATAAATAATATTAAATAATTTTAAAATAAATAAATATTTTATAAATATTGTTCATAAATAATTTTAATAAAAAATAAATGTTTTATAAATAATATTAAAAAATTAATAATAAATAAATATTCCTTTGTATTAATGGCGTGTATTACATTTGTTTTTCTGTCATTTCTTTTCAGTTCAAAATGAAATATTTTTGTTTTTATTGAATTTGATGCATTCCCAAAATATTTGTTATTTTCCTTTTGGTTAAAACGAATAAATTAATTGCTAAACATTTTATAAAGATCTTGGCAAAAGAAAATATAAATTTATCTATAAATACTATACAGACCCCAAAAGTATTTTTTTAAATTATTGATATGATTTTTTTCTGCTGACATTCAGTATGATAAACATTTCCCCTTTTTTTCGAGATATGATGGGATTTTCCATGAATCTTATCATGGCCTCTGTAATTTAAGTACGGATAAATATTCAATGAGATATATATTAAGGACTGAACTGAAAAACTATGGTTTTAAGTTACTAACCCTTGCACTACAACGTGTGACCATATTCAAAAGGAAGTCAGTTTTATTCGTTATGAAAAGACTATAAAATGGAAAATCATATGACCAATCATGTGACCAATCATATGACCAATCATGTGACCAATCAGATGACCAATCATTTGACTTTGCCTAAAACGCTGTTTGTTTCTTCTCGTTAGTTTTTGATAATGCAAGCGATGATGAGTAAAAAGTATCTTTGAGGAAAAGTATTTGCATCAAATACAGATCAAATCTGCATTGGAATTCGACAGAAAGATAAGATAAAGAACAAATAGGAAAACTTTAATAAAAGTGAAACAAGTTAGATATACGTTTTTTGTTTGTTCTTCATCCTATCATAGATAGATAGATAGATAGATAGATAGATAGATAGATAGATAGATAGATATGAACCCTGGTAGATAGAACCTAAAAAGAGATGATCGATTAAAAAAACAATCAAATAGGAAGAAAACTACATGAAAAAGGCTGATGAACAGCCATAGATTTGGTATGAAATGAGAATCAGCAGAAGGGTTTGACAATCAAATTGATAAATACAGTGAAAGATTTGCGTATGTAACTCAATGAACATTGGTATTTGAAAACACACCTTATTTATGCGTGAGTGTGAGAATGTGAGTACTTTGTGGGAGTGCTGAAATTTACCGACCAGTCCCATTTCCCAACATCTGATCCAATGATCAGAATTTAGAAATTATCAGCAACCCCATGTAATTTATTTATTTATATGTATATAAGCAAATATGTGCACATACCTCAGCTTAAATACATCTATTCCGGTTACCTTAATTTACGCTAACACTAGTCTTTCATTCCAACCAATAAAAAGAATTATGTGATTCTTACATTTAATTTCAGTTAATTGTTTCTTATTCATCTACCAATAAGAATATGTTTACTTACATTGAAAAAAAAAGAATATATATATATATATATATATATATATATATATATATATATATATATATATATATATTCTTATAGGTGCGGAAATGCAGTTTGAAATGTATGTGTACATTGTTTTCTTGTTTGAGTGGCTGTCTGTTGAAATTTGTTCTAATTATGTCATCGTTTTGAATCGAAGAATATCAATCAAGTCTGGAAGTAAATGTTGGTTGCTGAACTAAATTAATAATTGCAACTCATATTTTCAAACAAGGCAGGGTCGAGGGCTACTGCATTGTCGTAGTGAACAGGTGGGGCCATAAAACAACTCATGGTCCCTATCGCCACAGCCAGACTAAATAGATACAACAGAATCCGATCAACCACCATAGCCACGTAAGCCCAGTCGCGAATGACCTGGAAAAAGAAAGAAAAAATATATTTGCTTCTTTTTCGCAATTTATACCGAATTGAAATGAATTTCAAGTTTTATCATACTGTATATATTCATATAAATGTCAAAAGAAAAAATATGTCTATAGAAAAAAAATGATTGTGATGCAAAACAAATGTCCTTCGAGTATTTAAACAATAGCATAGTCGTAATTCATGAGCATGATTTTTGTGTGTGTTTAGAATTCGGTGTGGAATCGATAACACATAAAGTGCAATATTTTCAAAGCTTTATCAATACATATTCTTCAACAAGTACTAAGAATTTTATTTCAAATATAAATATTAGACTCCATGTGACTGATGATCACATGGTTTTAAATATCCATGTAATCATCACCCTTCATGTTTAACCCAAAAAATAATCGAAAACGAAATTGTCATTTACTTCGTATATACAATAACAATGTCCTTGTCAATTTCGCTCGTAAGAAAACATTAGAAACTAAAAGGAAAGAATCAGGTCATGACATTAAAGCAAGAATAGAACCTTGTGATAGGTAAAGAAATCAGCAATTGCCAAATTATTAATTTGTCTGTTCTATAAGAAAACATTATGAAAATAAAATGAAAGAATTTTTCATTTTTCTGAGCATGCGCATTTTAAATTTTGATTTCACATAATCGTCTGCAAAATACTGACTGAAGTATTTCTTAACAGAAGAAAGTTTATTCAAACCAGGACAATTTTGCGCTAAAAATAAAAACTACAGTCGCATGAGGGAACAGCAGGAACAATTTAAAAGGCGACAAATACTAAAATAATTTATTTTGGAAATTAAAACCACAGAACTGAACTCTCTCTGTTTCTTGTCGAAAGAGAAAAGAATTTATACAACCTACAGAACTACAAAACTTTACAGCTTCAACATACTTTGCTATCGTAAGATTTTTAGTAGCACCTTTTAGAGAATTTAAATATTACGAAATGATAATAATATGAATATTATTATGAATAGGATAAAATGACAGACACAAGATACTATGGAATTTCTCTGTCCAATCCGCTCATGTCATTAGAGCACGAATTGAACCATGTGATAGATAAGGAAATTAATAATTGCTAAATTATTAATTTTACTGTTCCATATTATACAAGAGTGAACTCTAAAGAAATTGAAATGATTGAAAGGTACCAGGATCTGGCTCGGGATTTGAAGAAGATATGAAATATGACTGTTGAAGTAATTCCTGTAGTAATAGGGGCACTTGGAATATCAGCTAGAAAATTGAAATAGCACTAAGGGAAAATTGTAAATGAGGCTAAGATTGTAGAGCACCAGAAGACGGCCATCGTTTACTCATCGTGAGGAATCTCCAAAATGTTCTGGAGTTGTTAGGTGTCATGTTGACGCCATTCCTCAAGAAGAGAATTTCCATTGACTTTGCGGCTTGTGTAACGGATATCGTCGAAGAAAGTGTAATCGTGTTCAAATTCTAGTTTAGTTTTTTTGCATTCACTTTCACACAAATGACCTTGGAAAAAGCATGAATTCATCTCTTCTCCTCCTCCCAAATATGGATTAAATATTAGGATTCATTGGGTTGTTTAGACTTGGGTGGCCACCACTCTGAGAGAAGGTATACACTGAATTCATAACTGGTGGAAAGCAACAGGAAACCACTACACAATTTTTTCGAAGAACTCATTGTAATTCACAGATAATAAAGAAGGGGGAGGAATTTGTCGTAAGTCATGAGCGCCCACACTCCGAATTAAAAAAAATATATTCTTGCAAAATACAAACTCGCCGTGGATGATGTAATTTTCCTAATTTTAGTTTAATTTAACACAAGGTTACAAGTATAAAAGATCCTGATATGATAATCGTTTAAAATGAATCCTAAATGAAATAGATATTTGTCCTTACCTGCTCGTCGGCATTAGACTCTCTCATGTGGTTAGCTATATATTTGATATTCTCGACAATATCTTTCACGATCTTTATTTCTTTATTAGCAAATGGAACCGGTTTCTGAAGTAAACATTCAGGGGCAAGCTCCTCAGTTGGGTGGCGATTCTGCATATTCTCGTAGGTGTGCACCTCGCCGCGTGACAGAGTACCAGTGCGGGAATCAAGGGTAAGTTCCCGTACCTCCATGCCGTTCACAGTACGGACGGCCACCTTGCCGATCTCCAATGGGTGTTTGTTTATTTCGGGTCTGCGCATACACAGGTAAGGGGGCAGTCGCTCTAGTAGGTAATACCGTACCCAGTCCGACATGACATGTGTCGTCGGTTTTCTGTAGTTGATGTTGAGCACGTAGATAGTCAAAAATAGGGATGCAGTCACCATCAACATGGTAAACATCAGGTACTTTCCTATCAGGGGCATGACGAGGGAAGTCGGGGGAATAATATCGGATAGTAGCAAGAAAAACACAGTCAGGGCCAGAAGGACAGAAATGGATAGAGTGATTTTTTCTCCACTCACTGACGGCAGGTAAAATACTAACACTGTTAACATTGAAATCGATACACACGGCGCAATTAAGTTCAGCGTGTAAAATAACGGTTTACGCCGGAGTCTGATATAAAAAGTGATATCTGGATAAGGCTCTGGACAGCAAGGGTATTTTTTCACCTTCCTCACGGCTGTTACAGCGAGAATGTCCCACTCGACACTTTGTTGATAACCTTTCAAATCGATTCCCATCAAATTAGTGACGTCTCCATCGGAATTGTTTATTCCTTGCTCGTGACAAAAATGAAGCAAGTCCACTTCGTTACCGTCGTAAGTCCAAGAACCGAGTTTCATACGACAGTTTTGTTCATCAAATGGGAAATATTCCACATCAATTTCACAAGAATATTTGTAGATAGCAGGCGGCTCCCATGATATTCTGCCATCGTAATATACCGTTGCTTTAGTAGCCGTCATGGTGATGACGAAGTCGCCGTCAGCACTGCGAAAAGAGGAAATACTATTAGAAAATTTGATGAACCAAAAAAATCAATAAAATAGTAATAAAAATTTACTAAACTTTGAATAAATTATGTTTAAATAATAAAATAATATTTTAATTTAAGCCACAAAATTGGGACAACGCGTCAGGAGCACACCCACTACAAACAATGATGAGTTTTCCTTGTTAAACGACTTGGTATTGTTTGTATTCAACTAGAATTCTTGATGTAGTTCGAACTCATTATACAAGTTAGTGACACTGGGTTACTTTTTGTACAGAAGAAACCAATGCAGATATTATCTAAGCTTAGATTAAACTGATATCGAGCGAATGAAGAGACTGCATCAGTTTTCCCAAATGAGGATGAGCATTCTTGATTTTTACTTAGGTACAAACGCCGAATACAGGCGGCAATAAGAATTATACGTCCGCCTCAGTCATCACAGATTTGACTCTCAGAGTAATTCTGTGAACCGGATCACATATATTAAATGGATAAAAATTTCACTTAGGCTCAAAAGGAAGATTTTTAAAAAAGATGTAAAATATTGTTTAATATTTGTTTTCAGTCACGTTTTATTTTACACCCTTACATGACACCGCCACACAAGTACGCGGGGATGTGTGTGCATAAATGCAATTTATTTACTGGTAAAATTATATTCATCTAATTTTGAATATTTTGATAAAAACTGCATGATATTTTTTTTTTAATTTACTATTTGTTTGTATTTATTACCCATAAATAAACAAATAAACAAATAGTGCTTAAATCAACGCTTGTTAAGTCTTCTGCGAGAGTGTAACATTCAGGACAATTTCATCTTAAATAGTATTGTAAATGGAAAAGGCCTTCTTAAATACAAACAGACTGCACAAGATGATGATATTGTCAGAGATAAGATTAGATCTTGATGCAGATTAGGTATGTTTCTTATGTAATCAGAGATCAGTCGAAAGTAACGGAAGAAATATTACAACTTCCGGTTCAGGAGTGTGTTAAAAAAACATTAATAATTACGCGAGTGAATCAACTAGAATCTATGATTTTTTAATTACTTAAACCAGATTAGAGAACCAAACTACAATTGATTGCCACAAGTGGGATCGAACACTTATTTACAAATTTACACAAAATGTCCAACATATAAATAGATACAGTTCTGAAGAGCAAAATATGTGTTGCAATTTATGCATTTAAGTTAATTCGAATTATTCTATTTGATAAAAATGTAACGCTATTCTCTTAAGCAGGGAGTGCTTTTGACATCCTGGCAACCTTCACCTGGACTCAAACTCCGATTATGTAAACAAAAAAAAGACATACACGCATACCAGGTGTAACAGCATAATTGTCCATCACACAAAATGTTTAATATCTAAAAAAAAAAACATTCAATGAGTTTCTTTTTTTCCAGGTATTCAGATAAGACGTTTAGTCATCTTGATACCAAGTGTTGTAAGAATCACTGAAAACCCCTTTGAGTTACGCAGTTAGAAAGATAACAGATTAAAATCGTTTTGTGTCAGCCCCACTGTCTTCCCAACTGAGCAATGGTGAGAGGAAAAAATCATTCAGGCCTTCAGTAATGGCACCAACATTTATACTCCGGCTTCCATCTTCAAAGTCCATTCAAGAACCATGAAGAGAATGGTGAATAAATTTTAAAAAGAGGGAACGCAATTTCATGCCTTCAACTACAGATAAAATTTATTGTTCGTCATTTTACCACAAATATGTACCGTTGGTATTTTTTGTATAAAAATGTATTGCTGGTATTTTTACTATTAAAAATGTTGTTTTACACTTTCATAGTGTTTTGTCTTGGTTTAGGGGTTCAGTATTTGCACACGGATGGGACCCTAACAGGTACTACCACCCCGGCAATTAAGGGGTGATTCCACACTCCTCAAAATCTCCAATCACCCCATCGAATTTTTATTTCAGGATTATTTCCTTTGATGTGTTAATATTGATTATTTACTTATGGCAATCCCTGTTCCTTAATTAGCTCCTGTCCATTTTAAAACTTACTTGTTATATAATACAATGTCTGGTCTCCATAAATCATCAGAAGGAATGTGTATCATTTTGACATTACCAAATTCTTTTGGGTCCCACGACAGGCGCTGATCGTACCATTCCTGAAACAGATAAATACTTTCAATCAAAACCTTCTTTACTAAACAATGAAATTTTAAGGCACAAAAGGGAAATTAAATAAACTTAAGAAATAAAATCAGATATTTTCTTTTCATTCTTTTTTATTCTGTCATCATTCATTGAATATATCCAGGCTGCCGACGGTTTTTGGAGATTCCCATTGTGCTGAGGAGAACAACGCCTGTTCTCAGCATGACATGATGGATATTTTATTCTCATTGAAGGACAAAAAATGGCTGGATCAACGCGAAAATAATTGCTTATTCTTTTTCTTACTAAATACAACACTATCTTTCTTAATAAGTTCTTATTCTCAAGCCATCTTTACATACTTTCAGCTTGAGTTTCAAGTTACCGTCTCTTAATAAGATTATATCTTGCGCTTTGGCACACGCATTAGATTTTTATCTTCACTGCTAAATTAAGTCATATTTATTGAAGCAGACACTTGAACAAATTGTATTCCTTATCTTTTATGCAACAGATTTTCTGCTAAAAGAAGAAAAGGGAAATTGGCGCGCAGAACGATATCGCAACTACTTTTAAAATATGAAATAAAAAATAAACTATTTTGACTTATTCGAACTATTGTTTATGCCTTTGATTATTATAGACGTTGTTACAGAGAGAACGTTTCAGCCGAGCACCCTCTGGCCATTTTCAGGTGTTCATTAGTTTAGTTCATGTGGAATATCTTTTATGAGTTGATCATATTAGTTTTGTCTCTGTGTGGCTCCTCAACATGATGAATAAGACCTAAAAAGACAATTATATTATGATAGAGAAAGAAAAAATATTCAAAGATGGAATCTGCTATAGAAAGCTACAAAAACAGGAATAAACCTGAAATATTAACAATCTGAGGCAACATTGTCACTACCCAAGATGAAGAGGAACAAAATAACAGGAACACAGATGGCATTTGTCAAAGAGACACAAGAATGTTCTGAGATTGACAAGATTACAGAAATAATAAATAAAATAGTCGAAGTTGGTGATATATCGAAAGTCTTTTGCAGATCGATTCTTGTAGAACTGCCGAAGAAAACCAGTTCAAATAAATGCAACCTCTATCGGACAATCAAGCAAAGTCACAAATTAATATTGAGCGGTTTTTGAATAATATATTACTTCGTATTTATATATATATATATGAGGCAGGATGTGTGTCTGTGTGTAACGAATGCACGGCCACAATTTTCGACGGATTTGCACCAAAATTTATATGTACATGCTCCAAGTTAGTAGAAAGGCTAAGACCGTCTTTGCATTTCCAAACTCCCATCGATAGTGGAAATAATCGATTTTTTCATGCTTCTACGCCAGTTTTCATGTAGTTTGTGGCCATTTTCTACTGGCCAGAGTGACAGCCTATTGCTGGCTGCCATGAATAGGCAGGAAGATTCTATTGGCCAGCGTGAGAACCAACAGCTGACTGACACGAATGTTAACTAGCATGCAAAAAAATCGATAGCTGCATTCGTCACAAGTGGGAAAAATTTAAATCTGCATGGCACTTTACTCAAAGTGGCTCATTCGCTTGCTTAAATTCAACGTTGATTCTGATCCCGCAGAACTGGGTTGGATGTGAAAAAGTATTTGTTAACATTCTTTTTTTCATTCGTTTTTTCCAGTTACGAGTCCTTTTTTAAAGCTGATCGTTTTGTGTTCATTTTGTTTAGTTCTTTTTTCGTAACAGATTTAATGTTTAGCATAAAGCTAAGAAAAAATTCACAGTGTGGGATAAGCAAGAAGTAAGGCATGTAGCAACATCAGCACGGCAAAGGGCACTCCTTTAAAGGCAAGGAAGGGCAAAAACATTTTAAGTCAAGTGATAGCGATTGCTGTATGAGTCGTACGATTTTTTAATCAAGCAAGGGCAACACCGGGCCATGCTGCTAGTATATATATATATATATATATATATATATATAAAATCACACAATATGAAAGGAACTTACTCAAAATTAATAGAGAAAACTTGTCTACATTATTTGATGAAACATGCATTAATATATATATATATATATATATATATATATATATATATATCGGGTGCAAAACAAAATTGTCCAAATCGTGTAACAGCATGCAATAATTGTTCATCTCAGAAAATGTTTAATATCTAAAAAATACTAAACTAATTGCGTTTCTTTTTACAGTTTTTAGATAAGACATTTAGCCATCTTGACAACATTTGTCGTAAGAATCATGGAAATACCCTTTGAGTTATTCACTAGGAAGTGAACAGATTAAAATCGTTTTGTGTCATCAACACAGTCCTCTTAACTGAGCAATTGTGAAAGGGAAAAATCATTCATGCCTTCAGTAATGGTACCAACATTCATACACTGGCTTCCATCTTCAAAGTCCATTCAAGAACCATCAAGAGAATGGGGAATAAGTTTAATAAAAGAGGGAACAGTAGAGAGGAAAACTGGATCAGGAGGTCACAGGAAGAAGAGGGATCATCATTCCCACTTAGTGCTAAACACATTCTTAATGTTCAAAGTATAGTCCAATAGTGTTATAAAAACTTCGAAGAATTCTAGTAAGATATCTTTATTCATTTCTAAGTTACAACGGTTCAAAGCTTAATCTTACAATTGGACAATTTTGCTGTTACACGATTTGGACTATTATATATATATATATATATATATATATATATATATATAATAATTTAATTCAATTCTACATGGAATTGTTTTTATAAGCATTATACAATTTAGTCGGTTAAAAAGTTGCCTTTTTTTCTTACTAGTGGTCGGAGTTCAAATCTAGCTACAAACCTTGGATTTTGAATACAGATTTTCCACTGAAGCAGGTTTGCCCTACTTAGACTGGCGCATTTTAATCTTCCTAACACCAACTTCTCTTTAATCTTGCGTTGCTCTATAAATATTGGAATAAATTAAGGAATAAAAATAAGCCTCAATTGAAGAGACTACATCAGTTTTATGCACTTCTAATGATTGGCATTTTAAAATTGCGACTTTTCAATATTAAGACACACATTTTGAATTGATTTGCCTCAATTAAACATTTGTTATCTCCCTTTTTAATTCCCACCCACTTTTGAAACCAACATTTGTTGCTTTTGAAAACAACCTCCAGTCTGAATTTATTTTCACAAAAGTAAATTCTGTTTTACTCCCAACCTCGACCTACAACGCACCAGGCCATTAAACCTCAAAGACCAGCGGTCAAACAAAAAACTCTTTAAATGTGAATCAAAAAGAAACGCGAAAATAGAATTAAAGAAGAAGAAAACAAATACGAATGAAAAGAAAACGATTCCATTACGAAATAAATATTGAAAAAAAAGTTCAGTTCGTAAAAGTGTTCGCGTTATTTCAGAAAACTAATATTAAGAACTCTGTCGAGGATAAAAACTACAATGAAAAATATTTCAGAATACGATGCTTGTTAATATTTCGAAATATTTGCAATTTATCCTGTGACAATCAAAAGCAAAAACAGACAACGAAACCTTGAAATTGCAAAAAGTCTTTTTTATCAAATAAAAAATTATAGACTAATATATTTTTGTGAATTATTTTTTATATAGTCATTTCTTAAAAATATGCTTGCAATGCAATCTAATCAAGATACAGATATTTGAAATTTTTGAAACGCTGTCTGTCGTTTGAATCTAAAAGAAATCCTTACAGGTTGCCGAATATCTTGGAAGAGATGTCAGAAGTTTAATTTAGATGTTCGGCTCGCAAATAATTAGGGAATTTGATCCTCACATGGTGCCAACGTCAAAAGCGTTGTTCCAGGCTAAAGCAAATTTAATAAATATCATATTAAGGTGTCTTGTTATTTGACAATGGTTAGCAAACAAGTGTCGCAGATCATTTTATGCTAACAGGTCCGATCTTCACTGGAAGTAATTCAAGGATCATCATTAATATAGTTGTGTATTTTCTGCTAGAGACTAGTGTTCGAACACACGTAAAATCCAGGATATTGAATGCTGATTTTCAAGGCAAGTATTTAGGTCCTTTCCACTCGGAAAAGCCAATATAATACAATATTTGTGCCTGCGTTCTCCTACACTTGATCATCTTCCCGTTCCAAGATATAATAAATCTTATAAAATTGACGTATTTCTACTATATGGTATACTTAAAGAATAAACCAAAAAACTAGAGAGATAATTTCGGCGAGTGATTCGTTCACTTGATCGATCAGAATTTCTATTCCACAGAGGAGAAGAGCTCGGCTTGAAATGAATTGCTTTGATTAAGTGCTCTTGCTGTTGCAGCCACCAGAGGGAGCTCGAGTGCTAAGTCACTCTTCCTAGAAAGAGATTAACTAATGCCCGTCTCCATTATGGAGATTCTGACAACAAATACAGCGTGAACGTTTCCCGAGATTTGGTTGATCTTAAATCAAAGTGGATTGGCTCACGGTCATTAGCCACGGTGTATAGTCCAGACCTATCACTTCCGGTATCTCTTGTGTCTGAGTAGAGCTAATGTTGTTATTCTTGTTCAATAAGTTAATGGAATTTCTATCGCGACAAGATCAACAACTATCAAAGCGCCAATAAGAAAAAGAACTTTCTATAAAAACACATTTTCTATATTTAAGTTCTTTTTATAATGATTAGCGTAAAGGAATCAAGAATTTTCAGTTTCTTTCTTTCAGTTTTTTTAACGTCTTTATTTTTATTTTTTATGAAAAATGCTATATTTTCTCACGGATATGTACAAATAGTCTGGCTGATATATCCAAAGAAACCTAGATTTTCAGAGCTTTTCTAGAGACTTGATTTATACTACACAAAACATGTCTGTATTTACGGGATTATCTATCTATCTATCTATCTATCTATCTATCTATCCGTGTTCATTATCTATCTATCCGTGTTCATTATCTATCTATCTATCTATCTATCTATCTATCTATCTATCTGTCTGTCTGTGTTCATTATCTATCTATCTATCTATCTATCTATCTATCTATCTATCTGTGTTCATTATCTATCTATCTATCTATCTATCTATCTATCTATCTATCTATCTATCTATCTATCTACATAGCACACTAGATAGTAAACTAGATGAAAACGTTAGCTTTTACTTCGTAATATTTTAATATACAAAACGTGTCACCAAAAAGCCCAAGTGTATAAACTGTAAACAAAAATTACTTACATTAAAACTAGTTTTCACTACTTTTTCGAAGTCGTCCCTTGTCTTCTGTTTGCTTAATGCTCACAGAGTCTTGCCGTAAAATTCCGTACTAAATTCGATTCAACTTTTGTTTAAATTCTCCTAGCTTTTGGCTAGAATCTCGTTGTCAAGTCAAGTATACAAACTTAAAAACTATTAAAATGAATTTTAATTGTCGCATCTGGATTGCATTAAAACGATATTTGAAATAATCCTTCGATATATATATGAAGTAAACGGTTACAATAAAATGACTTTTGTTTTTCAGGTGAAAAGAAATTATTGAACGCTTGATTCTCGTTAACATAGTTGTTGATTTTAAATTCGTTGATGCTCGCGACACACACATACAAACATACACACACAAATAATAATAATAATAATAATAATAATAATAATTAGATGTTCACTTACGTTGCCTCTTCTCATCTGTCTACATGGAACACGGAGTAGAAACAAAATTAGCGATGGAAGTCCGACACTTATTTTAATATATTGTTATACGTTATTTATTTATTAAAATAATTGTCGGATTTAGTCCATTTCATAATATATCACGTTATTTGTTTACGTTAAGATACACTTCGTGCAGATATGAACGTTCAAGGGAAATGATGAGAAACAGTAATTTGACCTTGCGAACCAGATGCTTCCTTCGTAGCTAAATTGGTATAGCACGTCAGGCTATATGACGGTTTTGTGTAGGTCACAGGTTCGATTCCTGTCGGAGGACGTATATTTTCTATGAGATTTATCGGACATTTAGGCCAGTAAATGTTGTTAATACCGTTTATTATAAACAGAGCATTTACTTAAATATTTGTGTTTATATAAATAACGTATAACAATAAATATATTAAAATAATTGTCAGACTTAGTCCATTTCATAATATATATATATATATATATATATATATATATATATATATATAACCGCTGACCAACTTAAAACTGCTTGGAAAACCCAGTCTTTGCTATTACAGATGGCCATATTAAATATTAATCTACAGCTTTCTATTTCTTTGTGTTTTTGCATTTTATCAGCGGCAAATCCTTAAAAATCATTTCCATTTATTGAATAAGATTCAAATAGTAAAAGTGAAAATGCAGCCATGTAGCTTGGATGCCTGACCATTCCCTTTGCGTATTCGGTTCGATTCTCAAAGAATATTCTATCTTTGTAATTCTTTAACCAATTGAGTTAAAAATTGTCAAAAATCACTAATCACAGTTTGACAAAGCATTATAATCGCTGTAATTATGATCCTCACTAGGTGGCATAAACTTAGTACGAGTTCTTGTGGCAACACAAGCTTAGTATAATGACTTACAAATCGTTAAACGAGTATGAACGTTTTTGACACGTTTGATCAATGTCTTTAGTTCTCGAGAGAATGACAATATGGCTCTTGAAGCCAGTAAGTGACATGCAATGCTTATTCAGACGTGACATATTAATTTATTTTATACTGAGTCTGACATGTTTTGTAAATTCTGTTTAGTTTTCTCATGGGTTTACGTATGACAGGTGAAACAGAAGCAGTTTCTGCAAGTTTTATGACACACCCTTCATGTTAAGTTTATTCCCAGGGTAATACTGATCTTAATTTGTCAAAAGCTTACCAATATGATTCTTCTTTGACCTTAGTATATACATATATATAACCAAAGTATGTATAAATAGATAATTATATAAGTATATGTCTGTAATTCAACCGATTAGAAAAAAAAGAGTTTTGTTGAAGAAAACGGAAGATATTATATATATATCAAGACAGAGAAAATGGAACTTTCTCTCGCCCAGCGAATAGTTTGCAGAGTGATCTTGCTGTCTATTACTCCATGGTAGACGCCCTTCTTATCGGATGGCATATTCGAGATTATTAATAGACAGATGGCGTTAGTCAAATGATGATAGCTAAACAAAGTGTTGTACGCAGACTGAAGTTTGTTCTTTGATTGAAGAAAAGATATCAACTCTACAACTAGCGTCGTTATTAACGTTTTTCCTAACACAATTCACACGAGATGTTTATAAAGATTAGCTTACAATGGCCCGTTGCTATATAAGTGTGTCACTGAGAAACAATCATTTTGGATTGTTTTTGTTTTTGTTTCTTTTACATTAAAGCACTACAAAACAATTTTTTTCTTTATTATTTGACATTAAATAAATTACTTTCTCAATCTTGTATGTTTGTCAATAAACCCGTAAACTAAAGATAAAAAAAATATATTTTCTACAATATTTATTTTCAACATAATATCTTTCTTTATGAATGAAGTTAAGCCAATGCTTCGTCATACAGCCCACAGATTGGATATTGTACACTAAAAGTTTTCACTTCCGTATTCAGTTTATGGCAATGTCAAGCTACAGACTTTTTTTAATCATTTTCCCCCTAGCAAGTGGGGACGCTACTAGTACATAATGGGGGACAGGGAATGAAAGTGAAAGAGAATGAGAATAGGGAGGAGAGGAAGGGGATTTAAGATGACAGAAGATGTTGCATCTAAATTTATTGAAGATTTTAATTATCAGGGAAGCAAGTAAACGGAAGAGATTTCAACATTTGGGAAGGTCGAGAAAAGAAACTTTTAGGGTAAAAGTGGAGACTGCATTTAGATTTCTTCAAAAGTAAAAGGGTGGGATCTAGATGCCAGTCTAGTAGCAACGCTTAAATTCATCTAGTCGAGACACCAGAGTCAAAAAAAGCTCGTCAGACCAGTTGCTATGAAAATATAAATTCTTTTGGATTAATACCTCGCTGTGAAGTGATGGTTAACGAACTATTGCAGGCAATTCTTGGTAAGGAAAGAGTAGCTCACAGGTTGCCCGACATTTGTGCCTGCCTTGGAGTATAATGAGATTATCGACTGATTGTTGAATCAGATCAATTTGTGTGGTCAGTGCCACAGTTCAGATAAAATACCAGCCTTTTAAAAAGTGCTTTTCAAGAAATATAGTATTTTGCATCACCTGCACATTTATAATTATCTAATGAATATCTATGCACATAATAGGTTGAAACTAAGGCTCGTGGCGTTTTTCAGTGAGTATTTGATTTCGTTTTTATGTCACTGATAGTTAAACATAAATATACAATATTATAAAAAGGTGACATTTCAATGCTTCTTCCTATACGTTTTGTGTATTGATTATAACATTGTAATGTTTTATCTTTAAAGTGAAAGTGAAGGAAAATACTATGCTTTTTCGTCATTTGATGCTCTTTTATATCCTGAGAGAAAACAAATGCTGTTCAAACAGCAAAAAAGATATGTGCCGTTAAGCGGGGTGGTACCGTGGCTAAGAGTACCGTTTGTAAGTGATTCAACAGGTTCAGAAGAGAAAGTTTCTATTTGAAAGACCTAGAACTTTCAGACAATTGTGGCTGGATGGACAAATCGAAATGATTAAAAATAATAAAGATCACACGACATGGTACATAACAGATATACTCTACACATCTTATATAAGATTTTAAGACATTTTAAAACAGTTTTCAGTGCCTCACGAATGAAAGAAAAATCATTGAATAGACTGCATTTCCATGTATTCAAATTTAACAAAAGCGACATATTTAAAAAAAAAAACACTTAAAGGGGATGAAACTGAGGTTGTTTAAAACAATGTTACATAAAATCTTTTAGGAAAAATGTCAACCATTTGAAAAATCGGTTTTCATCTGAAAAAGATGAAGCTATGGCGTAGGGTGCAGTTAGAAAGTCATTGGATATGATGAGCATTTTTTCATAAAATCAGCGGTTGAATTCAGGCTGTTCTAATTGGATCGATTAAAGGTAGCAATCGCTGAAATGTCCAAACAAAAGAATGACGTCTTCCAGTATGACGGTGCCAGACCCCCACGTATCTTTGCAGCTTGCTAAGGATGTCTTACTACACTTGCGTGACGCTGTACCATCGGATCAGCTGCAAAATACCCTTAATTGAAAAGAACTTCAATTCTCTGGAAGCCTGTCAACAGCTAAGACTAGTTCCTCACCCGGAAAGATGGTCAAGTTCGAAAAGGATGGAATCATGAAGCTGCCTCAAAGACTGTGAAATTTAGTGAAAGAAAATGGTACAAATGGGGTTGAATGAATCTATGGACAAATGTCTAAATATTGTCTTTAAAATTCACTTAAAAATCAATTTTGTTCCGAAACAATAGCTTTTATATAGCTGCCAATGAAAATTATTATTATTGCATAATGTTTAAAATATGTTGCAAGTTATAATTTTCAACTGTACTTACGTGTTTCAACCAAACACTGCACGTCACAACCTGATTTTTAGCATCCTGAAAGAAACACAAAGAAGATTCAACATATTTGTTAAACGTTTTCAATGATTTCTGCGTTTGTTAATTGATATTTTAATTTTTTTTTTTTTATTTGTGAATGAAGGAATAAAAAATAAAATCATATAACGAATATCGAAATCTCCCTCAGTCATCAATAATTGATTTAATTATGTTTTTATTGAATGATTAATATACTCCCACTTTGAAGTGAACCAATAAAAAGGCCCGGATGCTAGTTTGAATGGTTTATTTGCTCATAAAGTAAATAGCTTGGAAATTCTGATATTTTTTTAAAAGTATTGCCTTTTCTGAAAGAATACAATGAGAAAATTTCCATCTTCTGTTTCAATGCGTTCTTTTAATTGTTCTAAGAAAATAATACTTGCTTCAAAGAGTCAAGGAAGAAAAGACCGGAATTGGAAGGATTTTTTTTTCCTAATTATATTTTTAGTATGACACTTTTATGGATATTTTAAGTGTTGATAAAAATGTCTACTAAACTTGAATTATATCTGAGGCCACGATGAACTTTTTTGGATGCATTCTGATGACAGCTTTTATTCTTTTTTTTTACGTTCGCGCATCTTTTGAAGGTTGACCGACAACTGGAAATCTCATAAACAAAGCAAAATCTCCGTTTTTTTTTATTGAAACTTATAATCTCTCGGTCCTATTTCTTCTTCTTTATCCTGATTCATTTCTTTTTTCTTTCTATCCTCATTCCTCTAGTAGTAAAATATCATAAAAAATAATATTTAACTTCAAAAAAAGCATTACAAATTCTAGAGGTCTTTAACAATAAAAGAGAGTAATTTATTATTTATAAAATTTGTTACGGTCTAGGTGCTGAATTGTTAAAATGTCATACTTGTCAGTTAACACTAAATTCTATTTCGTGCTCCTAAAGAAATTTTAGACTTTTAACTCAAAACAATACAAAACCATATTGGCTGTTTCTCAGCTTTAAATCTTCTTCTTTGAAAACGATCAAACATGGTCGAAAATATTCCACATTTAATTTCGCTAAATCCGAGAGGATGGTTCCAAATAAATGCAATCTTAACCTCTTCAAGTCTCAGGTTATCGTTATCTACCCTATTTAACCTCACTTTGACTTCTTCTATGCTTATCCTTATAACAATAATCTCATTCAATAGCTCTCTACATTGATTGGCTTTTGGGGCTTGTATTGGATAAAAACTTTCAACACCAGGTAAAAATCACCAAAAGGATGAATAGACATTATCTATATGTTCTATCTATTTGGACATGTTTCAATGAAGGATTGATGCCTAAATACACCATAAGCAATATACACCTACACGGATATATATATATATATATATATATATATATATATATATATATATATATATATATATATATATATGTATATGTATGTGCGTGTGTGTGTGTGCGTGTGTGTGTGTGTGATTTGAAATATATCCTGTATGAACAGATATATATATATTTGCATGTTACATGCGTGTGTTTGTGTGTGTATATATATATATATATATATATATATATATATATATATATATATATATTGAAAATGATGTTATTCTTGATAAATAAGAAACTGAAAGATAAAAATTACAAATTTTGATTAACAGCGTTAAACATAAAGAGCAGACAGAAAGGATTGTTGAAGAAAGAAAGAAAGAAAGAAAGAAAAAAAAAAAAAAAAAAAAAAAGAAAAAAGAAAATGGGAGCTTCAATGAATAAGAAATAAATCTTTTCTATGGCAATAATGCCAGATGGCTTTTCATTTGGGAATTTGGAGTTGTTTCTAATATTTTTTGTTTTTTCAAAAAAAAAAACAACCTATAAACAGACTTGCAGGAATTTTGACTCTGAGAAAATTTTCACCTGGCCAAACAACTCATTTTGATTTTCTTTCCTTTTCGTTTTCTACCAACACTGATTTTTATTTACTGAGAAATTGTCTTTATATATATATATATATATATATATATATATATATATATACGCATAACAACGACCATTTCTAGCAAACGGTAATTATGAGAAGCTATTATCCTACATGATAAGTGATCTTTGCCATTTTCTCCATTGGGACACACTGAAAAGAAGATATAATTCATCTCCTCCATTTATCAGGAACTATATTTGAGTGGATTTGAAAATTGCTTGTTCTTATCAAACACTGTGTATTGCTCTGCATTCTCCTGCTTATATTCATATTAAGCTAATCAATTAATTTTATCACTTCATAGTTGAATGATTATAGAATTTTGTTTAACATAAACTCTCTTGCCAATTTCGAATAGATAGATAGATAGATAGATATAAACAGACTAAAAGAGATAGATAGTTAAATAGATAGATAGATATGAACAGACTAAAAGAGATAGATAGATAGATAGATAGATAGATAGATAGATAGATAGATAGATAGATAGATAGATATGAACTCCCGCGCACATTCCTACATCCCTCGAAGATCTATTATTTCGGCCTCATCAGAACTTGATTCTGTTTTTACCATGCCATTATATTATATATAGAACCCAAATAGAGGAAAAAAATCAAACGTCAAGATGTCACTTATGTCGACTTGATGGAGTTTCTTCGATAATCCAGATCGCACCCCCAAATCCCTGATTACGCTCATTCGGCTAGATGAGCTGAAACTTGACTGATTCTGAATTAAGACTAATTTACAAGGTTGTTCTCTATCGGAATTGGTGTAAAATGTATTCTACCTTCATGCAAGCGACGGCCGTTTGTATATGCAAGCGTCGAACCGTGGAGTGACATCGTCAAGAATGTCTTCATCCACGACACACAGAAACAAAACCTGGTACCATGGGGAAATGTTATAACTGTCGCTCGCCTGATATTTGTGAAGGGAACAATGAACAATGCCATTTTTCAACCAATTCTGCTAAAATTCCTGCAAAAAGATGTGCCATTCCAACAGGCCCGTATAATATTCGTCCTACACAACATTTTGACAACTACCCTGGCTGACACACTCGGCCTGATCTCCATTAAACATTTTTAAAAACCGAAGGGACAACGCCTAAAACGTTCTGTTCGCTAATCTGAAGACATCAATGTGTGCAAAAGACTAAGAATGGTGTACTGCAGGATTGTATTCGCTATCTTTACGATCTTATGTTAATGTATAAGGAAGATCTATAATGTGGGATTAGGGTACTTTTGATAGATCCTTAATTTGGAGCCTGCACACTTCAGATGCGATCATTTATTGTAATCAATCTTGGTAATAATAAAAAAAATTCTACCGTGTTACACCCTTTAAAAAGAAATTCATCGAACTAAAGTAATATTCTTATTGATGGAATTATAGATCTGTAGGGGGTGAGGGTGGTTATATAAACGTAAATGTCAGTTATACTCATGTAGCGAGAGGAGAAACGCTGAAGATGTAAAAGAACGCTAATCTATATTGCCGGAACATTTAACCTTGAATAACGTGAAAAAAAACAAATTTTATTTTCCGTCAATGGCATATATATATATATATAAAATATACAAATAAATATAAAAAGTTAAATTTCTAAATCCGACACGAACACAGTCGGGGTTGAATAAGACTGACGTAGTTATGATCGTCAGTTGAAATAGATCTATCCCTACCCCATATGAAGTAATTTGGGATTTTGTTGCGTAATTTATATGCACTGTTATAATAAATACATTGACGACTTTTTGTGGGTCAGTTTTAATATTTGATATTACTAGGATCCACTTGGATTATATACCAACGGATCTATTACCTGTACTATATATATATATATATATATATTTGTTCCAGGAAGTTGGCGCGAAACTGTGAGGAACAAGTATATATTTATTTGAGTATAAATTTTAGTTCGGTTATTTTATATCGAGTACTGTTTTATTGCCTCTAATCACTCAATGTGTGTGTGTGTGCGTGTGTGTGTGTGCGTGTGTGTGTGCACTTTCTCGTCTAGGCTCCCTTAATCCCATCCGCGTTTTTTAGAACGAGGCCGAATTGGTTTTGAATGTAGTGTTATACTTCTACTAGACAGTTTGCTAAAGAAGGCTAAAGAACCCAGTCTTCTCTGCTATATATATGCCCATAGTTGATGACAGAATGGATGGATTCATGCCTTTCTCATGGCCATTTGTGCGAAGCAGTTTCCACTTCCGCGCCGATTAACCCCACTCTAAACACACATCCTTGGGTAACTCGAGGCGGTGTAATGGTTAACAAGCTTGTCTCGCTAGAACAATTACGACTGAGTAGTGATTTCGATCCTCACTGGGTGCCCCTACTTTCGGCCTTGTGCCACATCTAAGCTATGCTTGGAAAATCACTAAACGCACATCCTGTGTGTAAAATTAGTAAGTTAAAATTTTTAAAAATGTTTTATTGGACTAAGTTTACATCAAATATGAAATCGTTCCTTGTAGCTCCTTGAAACAAAGCTTTTCCTCACGTTTTGAAAGATAATATTGCATTTTTCTTTTTAATTCTATTTTTCGTTATAAAAGACGCAACGGTCATTTTTTTATCTCCTTTTGTTTGTCAAAAAAAAAAGCCCTGGTGACTGCTATTCAGGCTTGGCTGGAATACACTATCTTTTCATTTCATCCATACCTTGCCTCATTGATTCATCATAAAAAAAGACCCTAAAGCAACTGAATGAGAAATTGGCTTGATGAATGACAATTCAGAAGTAAATTTCACAACACCAGAAGGAAACGAGAAAAATGCCAATCCCAGTTCCATATAATATTTTTCCAATCTTTAATTTATCTTCAGTGTTCAGAGTTTTGGGATTCTTGATATTTGATGCCAGAAACTGACACCATTCCACAATTAAATATAAACATAGCTCGTGTATTCTTTTAATTTCAGCAACAACAGACAGATATTGTCGTAACATTAAGATGATAGAATATATTTATTTTTCTTCGTGTTTCTTTTTTATTTTATTTAATGATTACAGGGTTTTTTTTAATCATTGAAATCTCAGATTCTTTTTCTAATAATTGTTGATTTGTGTGTTTTTCTGACTATTTTTTTCTTTTCTTTAAAAATTCGTTTCGTGTCGTACGGAGGCGGGGGGGTGGAGAAGATTTTATAAAATTAAGAAAAAACATACAACAGCTGTGAATACTTATTTGTTGTAAATGAAAATCAATGTATATTTTTTTTTGTCCTTCAACCCACACCCACTGTATAATCTAATATTAATTATAATAATTAAAATAAATTCCTGTATTAATTACAGGTTTTAAAAATATAATAAAAAGGTAAAGATGAGCTTGAATACAAGGGCAATGGTATGTGATACTAAACAAGTAAGCTATGTGCTCCGGTCGCATTTATACATTGTATAATTAATCGAACGTAACAAAACGGGAATTTAAAAAAAAAACGACTCATTAACAATAGAAACAAGGATTTATGCTTTTATTTAACATGAATGAAAGTTTTTGAATATTGAGTTTCCTTTACGTCGTTGAAGGCCTCGTATTTTATAAACTTTCGACAGGCTGTTTTCTTGAAGAAAAATTTAAATTTTAAATTACAGTTTTATTTTATTTGTACACAATCCTGAAATAATCGTTGCGAAAATTGACTTAAGTAGAATTCAGACTAACCCCATGAAAATGTTGTTTTCAATGACTATAATTGTTTTCTTTTTAATGTACGTATCTCCCTCGCCATGCAATTCAGTTGTTATGCCAACAATCTGTACTTTTCTAGACCGTCATCGTCTAAAAGATTTCGATTCGATCTTGTGTCTATAAAAAGAAATTTAGATTGATTTGTTGACCTGGTATAAAAATAATAATAGTCTACATGATGCAGGTTGATTAAAAAGAATTTGAAGAGTAAATAATGAAATCTAATTTCTATTCCAGTTTTCGTTTTAAACTTGGAGAAATTATTGGCCATCCAGAGTTTAATGCTGATGGAATAGTCGTCTGAATATCAATAATAATAAAAGAAGTAGAATCATAATTGTTAAGTGCAGCGTGATTGGACGGAGAGGAAAACGAACAAAGAATCGATCAGGTAGAACCAAAAAGAATCTGTTATCCGGATGGCCGTCCGACGTCCAGAATCTGTCATTATTAAGCGCTTTCTAACTCTGATTATATATCACTTCCCCCTATCAATCCCTCTATAGTTTACCGTCTTTATACTCATGATGCGAAAGAGAAGGTAAAAAATAAAGAAAAAAGAAGAAGTTTTAGAAGAAACGGGGGTAAAAAAAGAAGAAAAAGAAACAAAAGAAGAAAGAGACGTAGAAGTGAAAAGAAGATAAAGAAGCGAAAGAAAAAATAAACCAAAAAAGGGAAGAAGAAGAAGAAGAAGAAAAGGAAGAAAAACAAATAGAGAAACATTGATGATTACCATAATAAAATCAGAAAGAAAAAGAAAACGGTCTTTGATATTCCAAGTAGAAGAAATAGCAAACAGAATATCTACTAGCCGAGGGCAAAGGAAAAGGAAGAAAAAAAAGGCCGACAACGATACATAAGAAAAAGAAAAGAAAGTAAGAGGAAGAATGATGATGATGATGATGTATGTGCCTCTGGCTGCAGGCGTATAAATGAATATAAAGTACTTTTTGGATTTAAGATACAATACCGTTATGATAATTACAAATGGAAATTACCTTATGGCGCCAAAAGCCAGAATCTCCAATTCTTTAGTCAGCAATAAAAGAAAACTAATCATTGGTCATGAATTGGAATTGGCTTTTCGGAATATGAATTATCGAGCGCTTTACCTTTGAGATGTGTAAATTTCAGAACCTCTTCTTAAAGGCTTTAAAGGCGCATAGATGTTGTTTTTATTAAGTAGAAAACGATTTATTTTATTTTCGGGAAATGTTCACATTACAACAGAAAAACCACCATTAAAACAAAACATGAGAAGGAAAAAATCTTCAATTCTCAATATTTCAACTCCAACCATTTTGAAAGTGTGTCATCCATTTTTATTTATTTTCACTCTTTATTTTGAAAATAGATTTTCATAAGAAAAACTAACTGAATGGTATTTGTAGTATAGAAAGTCTTTCTTATGAAAATCTAACTGAATGGTATTTGTAGCATAGAAAGTCTTATGAAAATCTAAATGATATCGGTAGCATAGAAAGTCTTTCTTATGAAAATCTAAGTGAATGGAACTTGTAGTATAGAAAGTCTTTGCGCAATGAACACTGCGATGATAGTGAGAGACTTAATCTATGGCGTAATATGATAAATGATTGAATTCTATTTTGTTAAAGTATTAAGATCTGGCATTGTTTACGCGCAGGTCTAAAAGTTAACAGTAGGGGAAAATGTAATCAAGTTCAAATTTCGGCTTCCGCCTCTTGGGAAAGGCACAAATCTCTATTCTTTCATTATCATCGGATAAATAAAAGGTCGGTTGATGGCACTTAACTCGCTCACGTAGTCCATTTTCGTTGTCGGATTAGCAACCAGGCTACCAAAACATTCACTGTTTATTGAATCCCTTCTTGTTTGATTACAGCCCTCCCTAATCTCCACTAGAAAGATGAAGGAAGCAACAAACAACACTCTATGCTGGAGTGGCGAGTGGCTCCATGAAACATTACACTGAAATCGCTGTCACCTAATAAATATATTGTCACGTGCTGTCTACAGGATCAAGAATCATGTTTTGATTCACATGAACTGAAATTATTTGTAAGATCGCCTTGAGTACAACACAGGATCATTGAACTATACCAGCTGATGTTACATGTCGAAGGTCATTCAGAGATTCCTTCGAAATTTAGGTGTGAAACTTTAACCTCTTTTGACACTACCACCCAAATACTTTGAGTTATTTTGCTTGTCACCATTTTGTAAACCAGACAATTTTTCACTTCGGCAAGAAAGACAATGAGTGGGTACTGAGGTTAACACCAAGCGTCATCAGTCTGTTTCATGCTTGAACGCAATCTTCAAACCTTATGTGCTGAATTTTGGCTCATCTATTTATATATGCTGGTCAGTGGTGTATTATGGGTAGTGAAGTCTATTGCATTATCCTAACGTTTATTGGGTAGGCGTTAACGGTTATATTTCAAATGATTTTATTGGCTATCAGTAGCAATAATTATGGACCGGAATATTTTTATTTGTAGCTGCTTTATTTTGTGTTGTCTAACTTTTTACTCATTATTTATTAGTCATTACTTAATTATTTGTTGATTATTATTATTATTATTATTATTATTACTACTACTACTACTACTACTACTGCTTGTGTTTATTATTTACTTAATATGTTTACTTATTTAGGTCTTTCGTTTATTTTATTTTTTCTTCGGTGCTTGATTATCATATTTGTTTAGTTTAAAGCAACGGAAACGTTAACTGTGTCAGTGTCATAGGTTAAAACTTTATTACATTTCCTTTCAATAGTACTTCTTTTCCAATTGAAATGTATGTGTATCGTATCAGAGATGTTTAGGAACAGTTTCGCTGAATATGATAGCAGTAGAGGACAAATTTTAAATTTCACACACATACACATAGATAGATAGATAGATAGATAGATAGATAGATAGATAGATAGATAGATAGATCGGCTATTCGTTTTCTGGGGACAGTCGTCTGCTAAGGCAACTCGCCAATCCCTACTGAAAACTCCTACTCGGGCAGAATTGCATTTGTTCAACACCCACAGAATATGCAAACTTTGCTGAGCAAACTTTGCTGAGCAAACTTTGCTGAGCAGACCAATAGTAATTTTCCGAGAGAGAGAGAGAGAGAGAGATTCTACTCAGGAATTTGAACAACTCCAGTAGGCTCAAACCTTTGGTTACGATGACTTGTGACTTCGTGCCAGCACAAGAATCGACGATTTCGAAACAGTTCCGTTTAGCCAATTTTACTTACAAGGCTTGGGTTAAGTCATCGTATAGTTTTTAAGGCATTTTTACAAAAGTGTCGCACGCTGAGAACGCCAACTTAGAATGATAACATCGAGAAAAATTGACCATGGTGACATTCGGACCCGGGCTCATGGCCGAAAAGCGAACGTTCTAAACACTCGGTCATGCGCCCAGAAGATAGATAGATAGATAGATAGATAGATAGATAGATAGATAGATAGATAGATAATGATACGAAAAGGCTGAGATAGATAGATAGATAGATAGATAGATAGATAGATAGATAGATAATGATACGAAAAGGCTGAGATAGATAGATAGATAGATAGATAGATAGATAGATAGATAGATAGATAGATAAGTATCAAAGAATCGAAATCACATTAAGTATCTGTTAACTGATTATGGTAGAATAATGTTAATGGAGCGAACTTGAAGATCTTTTAGTAAAGCAATCTTATTACTAGCAGATAAGCCGTGCCTCATGCTTGATAAACAGACAGGTTGAGGGCAATAACCTTTTCGACATACTTTCGACGTTCTTCTCACACCTTCTGGCAAAAAACCGTTAAATCTTTATTCTTGATTTCTGTAGGAAGTTTGAACTCTATTCATAGACAAGAAAGGAAAAGTGGCTGTCTTTAACAATGAACCAATTAAGATCGTTGGAGGCATTTCTGTTACGAACAAATACATTCTACTATTCGCTTTTCTCACAGCAAGATGATGCCGTAGGAGCTTCCTTTTCAGTGAACAATCAATTTCCTGTTTCTGTCTATTATTATTATTATTATTATTGTTGTTGTTGTTATATCTTCATACCAGAGACAGCTGACAGCTATTGCTGGAAGTTAGCTGGCAGCAAATATCTAATCTCCTGTATTTAAATCAGGGTTTCTAACCGACCTCAGTCGTGCTGTGATAGTCAACATTATGTCATTTCTTTGCCGAACTCATATTCCCGTCTTCTTCTGTGTCATTTATGTAACATCACAGTATTCCATTGATTATACTGGCCAACAAATCTTTTTTGCCATATTTTGTGAGACTCTAGGGCACATTGTCCTCGCTGAATTCAAGAAGAACATTGTCTCTAGGATTTAAGATATTGCGGAAATGCGTTTTTCGTGTCTGCAAATCTGTACACAATAATACTAATTGGGTTACTGTGCAACTGGTTCATGAATATTTCAACAAAACCACATTTATTATGCTACTTAGGCTATTAATTTGTAATCAATCAATGTTTTATTTAACTTTTCTGGTTGTATATGAATAATTAAATTATGATATTTCCTTACAGCATCTTTTACTATTTTAACAATGAACAAAAAAGAACCTGAACATGTCCCAGTCGTATCCTTATTTATTACAAGTGATTAATGAAAAATTATAAAATAAAAATATGATTTCTAATCAAATGTCACACCAAAACTAAACTAGCCGAATATGTTATATGCTATTCAACTTAATATTTTACATGCCCAATATGTCGAACTGTCCACGTCATTGTATTTTACTTTATCAGAAAGTAGCTTCTCTTCTAAGAATTTCTCTTGTGAGTTTTCTTATGAAATCAGGCATAAGTCTTTAGCAGTAACTGGACATCATTGGACTTGGTACCACTTCTCCATAGTCTTAGTGTCATGGGGGAAACGTTATTTCTATTCTTCGGTTACATTTACCAAAGGTCCTTACGGGAATCTAAATAGGTAGGGGATTTTGATACTCATTCTTGTTCCAAGAGTTTGGAAGTTTTATTTTTTTATCATTACTTCGACTAGTTCCTTGTAGTTACCTGCTTTCTTTTTTCTCAGAAAGCCTTTCACAACTGCGACAAAGAAATCCATACAGCAGCCTAAATCTCAGTCGTGTGGGAGACAAAATATCCATTGTTAATCAATTTTCTTATCTGTGTTCCATTAAAAATTCCTGACTACAACCAGAAATTCTGAGTAAATATAACTGAAGCATCACCATCTTGATCTAATCCCTTGACAAATTGTTTCATTGGGCCCAAATTTAGTGGGAGTGATGGCTTCACAGATGCGATTGAAATATAATATATTATCACGGTTAACCAGCGTTATTTTTAATGCCATTATTTGTCCCAACAAGCTCTTCACGAACAGGGCAATCCTTCTTTTCCCAGTTCTCATCTGTTCAAAAACATAACAGTTTTAAAATTCACAAATATTATCCACTTGTGTTTGTTATATAACACGTTTTCTAGAACAATCTTTCTACACTCATGTAGTGCGCTTCAAGAACACCAAATGACCAAATGGGATACAAGCAACAACACACACTTCAAAATTCGTTTAGAACTGTCAATAAATAAACGCCACTCAAATGGACTATGCTTAAGCTTTCTGATTGCTGCAAGAAAGTCTTGGATGTTTTTGCAAAGTTGTCTTCTTCACTAAAATAAACAACAAGTTCCTCGTCTATGTTAGGGTAAAATATTAATTTCAGAGTCAAAAATAAGATGTTCACTGAGACGGGATCCCCAAATTTACCACATATATAGAAGTAGACAACCAGGGTCACTGTGGCAACTTTTACACTTAGAATTCTTGATTAAAGCTTTGTATACTTGAAATACAGAGACATTAGATCATTGGTAGCACAAATCCTGCCTGCAATTTTGGTAGCAGCACATTGGCTGGAGCTCTCCTTAATATCTAAAGAATAATACAATTTTAAGGAATGTAAACTGTTATATCTCTGGCTGATAGGATAAACAAAGAATATAAAATAAAAGAGCAATTGTATTTTAATTACAAACAATATTTATTTATTTCTCACCTTACATGATACAGGTGGATGAAAAAGGATTAAATCAATCCATGCGTATTTGTTTAAACGGTAGCCATCTTATTTCTCACCCAATCTAGAAATATTCTATCCGGAAATAATTTTCTTTCATCGATAGAGTTACCTCCCCTAACAAAAAAAAAAGCAACGAGTAAAGAAAGCAAATCTAGCATGATTGGAGAAATTTAATCATGGAAATTTACTGAAGTCTAATATCTTAAAAAGTCGAGTCAATTCAACAGAATGAAGTACATTTTCGGTTTCAGCGATTCTAATTTACCCTAAAAACGATCTAATACCCAGTGCCTTTGAAAAAATAGTTTTTAGCCGGTGATCGATGGAATGTAACCCAACCTTGTCATAATGTAGGTTAAAAATACTTTGTCATAAGTAGAAACTTATGACAGTATTTTTAACCTTGTCGACATTTGATTTTGTAATCGATTCTAAACCAGAATCTCGGCTTGTACGTAAAAATATGACAATATACAGTCAAAGCGATGGAATTGAAATAGATACATAGTATAGACGCAACTATCTCAGCCACGTGACAGGCTCAATATTGTAACTACAATTTCTTAAAATGAACATTTTTATCTTTTTCTATTAGATAGCAAGATACATATGTACCAATATATAACTCCACTGATTCGCTAAAAAAATAAGCATCCCACAATGAAAAAATGTCCCAATAAAAACATGGCTTTATTGTCAAAAATCTTTGTTATTGTTAAGAGGAAAGACCAAAGAATTTTGTGATTATTAAATTATTTTCTTTAATCCTTTTTAGAACCATCGAAGTTTTAATAAAAAATATTGTTTTTCTGCCATTAACATAGGAGCATAAATTACTTGGGGATATTTGAGCGCCTTTTTGATTTGCAAATTCTTTGAAAATAATCGTCGGAATTTAATGAAATTTTCAAAAATTATTCGCAAATGAATTAAATTATTTTTTAATGGTTAGTTTTTAGAAAATGGTGATTTTTTTTTTTTTTTTTACATTGCACGCACTTATTTAATTTCATGAAATTTCGAAGAATTCTTTTTGTAGCCCTTAATACTTATATTAATTATAAGAACAAGTCTTTAGAGAATTTTTTAGTCAAACAGAACCTTCAGTTACTGAAAATCTGCTCTGAATTGTAAAATAAGCTTGTAATAAAACTAGAACTCTGTTTAGAAAAGCTTTTAATTGTTTTTATGAATAAAATACATTATGGACACTATTGTCTTAAGAATAACATTTTTTCAATAAATAATGAATTTTTACTATAATTATTTTCATTTTTTTACATTCCATATTAATCTTTATCGGGCAAATGATTTTGTTATTCAATAAAAACTATATTTAGTAATTATAAAGAGAAGAGCTTACTATAATTCAGCGAGCCAACTATTTTAAAAAGAATTATGAATTTTTTTGTGTGGATATAAATGTTTCCATTTTTATAAATACGGATGTCCGGAGACGACATTTTCAAAAAGTAAAAGCGGTAACTATAGTAAATTTAAAATTTATTGGTAATTTTCTAACATTTCCTCAACAAGCGTCTTTGTAATTTCTAATAAACCAAAATACATAAAATTCAACAAAATATAAGAATGCTTAAAATATTTTAAATTTTTTAATATGCAAAGTTAAAAAATTATGTAAAAATGTTGTTTACGTTATACCTGTCATGTAATTTTACTATCAGTATTTTCCCCCTTACATAAATCTTATAAACATCAGGTTATTGATAAATATGTCAACACCTCATAAAAATATCCACCTCCGTATTAAAAAGAATACTTTTCTGTGTTATTTTAAACTAAAAGCAAGTAATATTTGTTTTAATTAAGATTAAGTAAAGTTTCATGCACTATGCAATCATCAGGTATAAATGATGATTTTATTTATAACTGATAATTGCATAGTGCCTGAAACTCTGAGTCGTACTGTCGGCGTAGGATTATTTTGTATATTTATCATAGTTGCTTCTCTGAGAGCTATAATCTTCAAATATTCAAATGTAATGTCAATTGACATCTTCTGGTGCCTTGACCTTGATCACTGTCCTTCTCTATATCCTTTCATGAAACATCCCCTCTTTACTCTTAGTCTCACTCTCTATAACCCCTTGCGTATTAGTGGCACTCCCGCCTTGTTTGGGCTGAAATGCTTAATATATATATATATATATATATATATATATATATATATATATATATATATATATTATGAATAGATGTTTTCGTGTTACTCCCACACAAGCAATTACTCAAAATGTGTTTCACTTGATGTAAAATGACCTTTACTGTTATCTTTATTGAGTTTTTTAAAAAAAAAAACTATATTAGGAAAAGGTAATTTTATTTTCAAAAATTAGCCTTTTCATTATACATCCCTAAATTTCTATAGATTTTATTAAAGAACGTATATTTACCTGAAATTTAATACCCGTAACTTACAAAAAGGAAAGATATTCATTTTGAGCATTGAAATTAACGGCCATAGAAAATTGACAATTGTAAATTCAGAATTAGTCAACTCTTGTGACGTTAAAACGTAAGTTATACACTGGGCCTTTTATGAAGACGAGACGACAGGTGTAAGAGAGACATTAAAAACAACTCAACGTGATGACCCAGTCAAATAAAGAGGAAAAATTTTAACCATGAACAGATATTCGTCAGGATGTCTCCATTCGGTTTTATGTCTTTCGGTGAAACGTTAAGATATATTTCATTATTCTGTTATTCTTTAAATAAATGAAAAAATATTGTTGTTTAATTAGGCAGACCTGCCTGGATATATTCTACTTCTTTATAGACACGTAAATACAATTTTTCGACACGCTCTGATATCAGAACTTACGTACGAACTGAAAGTGTACTTCTTAACTTTTAAACCTGTTTTTTTTATCATTTCTTGCTGTGGTCCGAACATGATTAGGATTTGCAACCAGCCAATAACGCGTACGTAACGAGCACAACCATCAAAGCGCATTTACTTTAACGTTTCATCTGGGCAGAAATAACAAAAGTTGATTGCAATTCTACAACTGGGAATCTTACCCCGATTTCACGTATGAAGGAAACGAATACACACCTGTAAATTTGAATGCAAAACTCTTCTTATATGACATTCATTTTCTCTTTTGGGCGAAAATTCATTTAGCGTAGTTTGGCCATTTTGAAGTAAATTAATATATGGCGGAGTTATTTTGAAATTTAAGTAAAATGCTTCTAAAATGTTATTCAAACCAAAATCAATATTAAAATCAGGAACTAAATTGGGGCATTCACTTTATCAAGCTAACATGTTTCATTTTTATTACAGCTATATCAGAGACTGAGAAAACATACAAAATGACAGAAATAACTGATATTTTCAATTTTGTGTTGCTTGATTTTCATTGGACAATCATGTATCACGTGCATTATAACCAACAGACATAATATTTTCTGGGCACCCACGCAGACACATTCACGAAGTGATACACAACTGACCAATGAAAATCACACAAAACAAAATTGAAAACTTCAGAATTCTTCTACTATACATACACAGACACAATTACGAATTAAAATTGCCCGCATCGACAAATACAATGCTTACAAATTTACATAAATGCACGTGATACATGATTGACCAATGACAATCAAACAACACAAAATTGAAAATACCAGAATATCTGTCTTTTTGTCCGTTTACTTAATCTCTGACTAAGCTTTAATAAAAATGAAACATGTTAGATTGATAAACGTTTCCGTTTTGTTCTTTATCTTTTCATGCTGCCAGATTCCGTTCTATATTTGATCTTTGTTTAACTGACTTGCTTCAGTCGATATTTATTTTAGCTCATCACATATATTAAGGGAACGTTCAAGCCAACCTGTTATCATTGGCACAAATTTAAATTTAAAGTCAACATCGATGCTGGATAAAATCAAGTCTTTCCATCTTCATTCTAACATCTTTTTAGTTTCGGTCTTAGAACAAAATTTTCATAACTAACGTCTGTCATTATAATATTTCAACATTATGTTTAATGCTAAATGCAGATTAATGAGCTGTTCTCTTTCAATTCTACTCTTTTTCATCCTCTGTGGTGAGAACTCCCAAAATCAATTCTACAATATTTTCTTAAGACTTATTCTTACAGATTTATTATCCTACAAGCGTTTCATTATTTCATTTTCTATTCTTTTTTATTCACTTCACAAGCTACATTACGCAACGTTCATTTGTATAGTTCTGTCTATAATGTCTGTAAACTTTTATTCGAATATAGTTATCTTCTTTACACGGTCACCGCTTGGTGGCAGTGGCTTTGTTATGATAATAACTGTTCCAATATGTTTTTGAAGATGGAAGGCAAAAATGCCAACTTTGTAAAAGAATATATTAAAACAATGATAATTTGAAAATGAAATTAAAGACTCCCATGGAAATATTCATAGTAGTAAAGAGTTAGATTTTATAAGTACAACTAGTTGCATTCAAAGTTTTTACTACTTGGCTTAAAATATATTTCAAAATATATCATTTAACCGCTGACATCATGTGATGATCAAAGTGTAGTATATGTTCTCTTCTTCATTAAACAATGAGGGAATAAAACTCTGGAAATTCCATCCACGTAGCAGCACCTCCCTCAATGCACAAAAGAGGGATGCTTGGAGGATACAAACACCAACATGACAGTGGTCACATGAATTGGGCAATTTTTGTCCTACATGTACGCATAACGATACTCTAAGTTAAATTGACATTGCTTTCCATTCGTACGAAAGTAGATATATACCAATGTCAAGAATGCTAAATGGCGAAATTTGGAATAGAAAGATTGTATTGCGCCAATTTTACAAATAAAACTTGCCTGCGTTCCATGAAAATAGCATTTTAAAGTCGTGATTGCCAGCCTTAAAAAACAGCATGCGAAATTGTATATTTGCCTGGATTCGAACGTCAACACATGACACGCATTCACTTCAGCCAAGAGGTACATTCCAATTATTTAAATTGTGATGACTACTCAATGATATTTTGTGTAAAATAGCATTTATTTTTGAATAAAAGAAACCCAGAATGTGTTTGTGTTAATATTGGTAAATATAGAGTCGGGGAAAAGAAAACTGGTAAATCGCCTAGAGAATTCTTAGAATTCTTAAATCATTTGATTGGAACTTTGTTCTAAACAAAAGACGGGAAGAATAAATACTTAAGCTAACTTGGCAAATTTTGATTCTATTCAACGTACGAATGAAAACTGTTCTAAAACTCTTGAATGAAACAATCTGAAAACCGGGGGCAAGAAATCTTAAATCTAGAATTCCAGTCAATATGTTTTTAAACTCTGTGTTGTCTGCCAATATGTTTATGGTATGTTTTACTACATATGAAAAACTAGAAAATATTTCTGAGGAATTCAGAAAAAGGTGAATCCATTAAGTAATGGATTTTTTTTTAATTTTAAAATTTTAAACCTATTGGATCTTAAAAACAAATCATTGGAATTCTCAAAAAATTATTAAGATGTGGGCTGTACTTGTGAGAACAATTTTTTGTATTTCATTAAAACATGGCCTACCAGGAATCCCTTCAATGAGTCTACTGGAATCTTTTGCAATCAATCCGAGGGCTCCAACTACAAAAGAGATTATTGATGTTCTCATATGCTACATTTATTATTATTATTATTATTATTATTATTATTATTATTATTTTCTTTGATTTCTGGCGTTTTACATTTCTTTCCGGGTCCCGCCCAGGACCTAAGGTTAGAAATGGCGTCATGACACTTTCCACTGACAAAAAAAAAAAAAAAAATTAAATTACATAGATAAAGCCCTTCGTAAGGTGTGGGCTGTACTTGTCAGAACAATTGTTTGTATCTCCTTGGGGAATGGACTTCCAGGAATCCCTTCAATTAGTCTACTGCAATCTTTTCCAACCAGTCCTAGGGCTCCAACGACAACAGGGATTGTTGATGTTCCCATATGCCACATTTTCGAGATTTCTATTTCAAGGTCCTTGTACTTTGACAACTTTTTGAATATCTTCAAAGATACATTGCAGTCAGCAGGGACTGCCATATCAATAAGGAGGCACCGTTTTTGTTTGTGGTCTTTAATAACAATATCTAGGCGGTTGGCCTTAATTGTTCTGTCAGTGTGTATTGTGTAGTCCATAGAATTGTAACAGGTCCTATCTCCGTAACCGGGTCTGGGTGGTGTTCATACCAGTTTCTTTCAGTTTTCTTCCCGTAGAAGTTGCAGATTTTCCAGTGCAGATATTGTCCCACTCTGTCATGTCGGGTTTTATATTCAGTGGGTGCCAACACCGTACAACCTGATACAAGATGATCAATCGTTTCTGGATATTTATCACAGAATCTGCATTTTGGGCTGACACAATATTTTAGTATATGTGCTTGATAATTCCTAGTTAGCAAGCATTGGTCCTGCGCAGCAAGGATAAAAACCTTCAGTTTCCGCTTTCAACCCCTGCACTACGTAGCCACTGATGGGTACGGGTTTTGTCTACGTCAGCTTGTTTTGTACGGGCAGAGTATTGGCCATGAAGCGGTTTATCTTGCCATCACTTCTGTAACTGGTCTGTTGCATTCGTCTTAGCTATCTTTTTAGGTATTTTGCAGTTTCAGCCGGTGGATTGTGCTGTAGTTGCATCTCTACGCCCATTTGGAACTCCATTTTGAATTTGTTGGCTTCCTTCATTACGGAGTAGAGACGCTTACTACTTTCATGTTCCTTGACGCATACCATCATCCAGTCTTCTGTAGTTTCCAAATATCTTTGGAGGCCAATTGTTGTAGTTTTGTAGGACAGTTCTAGTTGAACTAATCCTCTGCCTCCTTCGGATCTGGGCACATACAGACGGTCGACATCAGCTTTGGGATGATGCATGCGATAGCAAGTGAGTAGCTTTCTCGTTTTGGCATCCAGTCGCTTAATTTCAGCTATGGTCCAGTTAAGGACATTAAAGCTGTATTGCACCACAGGGACAGCCAATGTGTTTATGGCTGATATCCTGTTTTTTTGAGTTCAGCTCAGTATTGAGTACCAAACGTACACGCCTGTAGTATTCTTTTCTTATTTTTTCCTTCATTTGGGGGTGTTGTATGCCATCTCCTTCGCTAATTCCTAGGTACTTATAAGCTTCACCATGCTCCAGTTCCCTAATCTTTGTGACAAAATCTAAATCTATTAAGGGTGTTTCTGTAATTCTACCTTTCTTGAAAGTTACATTTGCACATTTATCTAATCCGAAGTCCATACCTATGTCGTCACTGAAGTATTTTACAATATTGAGGAGGCCTTTCAACTCATTGTCGTCTTTGGCAAAGAGTTTGAGATCATCCATGTAGAGTAGGTGATTGAATATTTTCTTATTTATTTTGTAACCATAGCTACTGTTGTTCAGTTCATGTGTAAGAGGGATTAAGGATAAACAAAACAGAAGGGGTGACAGAGAATCTCCTTGAAAGATTCCACGTCGGATACTCAGACGGTTGGATATGGCAGTGTCCCCGGTGTGACTAAGGTATAGTTTGGTGTTCCACATTCCCATACTGTGCTTAAGGAAATTTAATACCACAGGGGAGACTTTGTACATTTCCAAAGTCTTAAGGATCCAAGAATGTGGAACACTATCAAAGGCTTTACGATAATCAATCCACGCTGCACTTAGGTTTCTGCGTCGTCTCCTGCAATTTTCCAGGATCATTTTATTTATCAGAAGTTGATCCTTGCAGCCATATGAACCTCTTCTGCATCCCTTCTGTTCCAGCGGGAGAGTGCTGTTTGTTTCGAGAAAGGAATAAGTACGGTTCGTCAATACAGACGTGATCAACTTATACGTTGTGGAGAGACATGTTATCGGTCTATAATTTTTCGGGTCGTCTGTTTCAGTTGTTTTTGGTATGAGGTATGTCATACCTTCAGTAATCCATTCCGGGGTTTCATAGGGATTATTAACAAGCGTTGATAATGTTTTTGCAAGAATTTCATGGGAAGATGTGAGATGATACAGCCAGAAACTGGGCAACTTGTCACTTCCTGGGGATTTCCATTTTTGGGATTTCGTTAGAGCTTGCCTAACATCATCTGTGGATATATTTTCCCATTCTTGCAGAGGTGTATCCAGCATTCGTTCTTCTTCACGCCGTATCCACTCTGCATTTGGGTTATACTCCTTTGGGCTGCTCCAGATATTTTCCCAGAATGTCTGTACATTATCAATCGATGGTGGCCTTTCGACATGTATAGGTGTTTTTCCAATTTCCCTGTAAAATTTCTTAGGATCTGTTCGGAATATTTTATTTTGGCGATAGAACCTACAACGTTTTTTTATCGTCTCATTATTATTATTATTATTATTATTATTATTATTATTATTATCTGGTTTGCATTGCTTAAAAAATTATTTCTTTATGCTGACTAGCATTAATTATTCAATGATCGTAAGTTTCTTCGCTATTCTAACATAGTTCAAAGGTTTCAAGTTTATTTTTATAATGTTGTTGAATGGTTTTCTTCGCCAGGTTCTTTGAGAGTATTTCAAGTACGCCAATATTGACGAGTACAAGTGCTGCTTTCCTTTTTCTCGATTTTTTTTCAGTTCTTCGACAGGAGGCAAATAGTTTGTTCTTTTTTTAGTTTGTCTTTCATTTATTTCAATTTCCAGCGTCTACTGGAAAAATGAAATCTACAATGTGATGAATTTTTTTCATTTTTATAAAGACTCGATTTAGATTCTTGAATCTACTGAAATTTTACACTTTTTGTTTTTTCTTCTCCGTCACTTGCCATTTATCTGCATTGTCAAGTACCAGTCGTTTGCAGAGTACCTAGATCATTTTTCCTACTTAGTTATGTCTACAAACACATATCTAGGTAGATAATGAAAAAACAACAAAACTTTAGAGTACTTCGATCCCATTGAAGCTTCTTTTTGGCTCGAATCCCAGATATCTTAGATTTCGTTATCTTTGAGAACGCGTTTTTTCTCGATCATTCAATTGCTGTATTAATAGTATTGAGCTTCATTGTTTATTTTAAGCGATGAAAAGCTTTATTCTTTGGAAATTGTTTGCTTTGTTTTGACTATATTTGTAACGATCAAGTACGAAGAAAATATTACTGAAACTTCGAAAAGCGACTCGAAAAATAGAAAATCGATTAAAGAAATCCAATAATGTGACAATGATTTCGAGTCTCAAGAGGACACTTGAAATAAACTTCACTGCAAACTCATTACTTTTTCTTCTCCATCAAAACTCTCTCTCAGACTCTCTTCATATTTTCTTTTTCATTTTCTTCTTTCCTCCACTTCACTCTTTCATTCTCCTTCTCTCTCTCTCTCTCTCTCTTATTCACTTCTTGCACTCACACTTTCTTTCTCCTACACACACACACTTTCATTCGCTATATCTGTCTCTATTTTAACTTCTCTTTCTCTCTTTATTTTTAACTTCCTTTTCTTAAATAAGGTCATGTCCTTACATCACAAGCACGCATACACGAAGACAAACACACACACACACACACACACACATATATATATATATATATATATATATATATATATATATATATATATATGTATGAAGAAATATAGTTTTAAGGTGTGCTATATTTATGGGATAAAGTGCTCAATATCAGAGATAGAGCGTATGTAAATATAAAAGTGGACATAGAAGTCAACACTTAGAGGCAACAGTCTGTTTCATGCTATATGCAGTCGTGGCCTGACGATTGCATATAGCATGAAACAGGCTGTTGCCTTCTATGTCCACTTTTATATATATATATATATATATATATATATATATATATATATATAAATGGTGGTACTTGTTTGGAAAAACCTCGGATACCTCAACTAGCAGTAGAACAAATCGGGTACCCGAGTAAAAATGGGGAATAAAAAAAAGAAATGAGTAAAAAGACAACTACGTAAATTTCTCAATCCACTAAGTAGAGTAAAACGTAAGATAATCGTAAGAAGCCAGGCAAACCTACCAAGGATTCATCACGTGATCGGATCGTCAGGGCAATGCCGGCATTAGCCTGACGATCCGTTTAGGTGAAACCTTGGTAGTTTTGGGTGGCTAGATTATCTATATATATATATATATATATATGTATATATATATATATATATATATATAATTATGGGTTCTTGGTTGGTAGAGCGGCTTGCCATCCTCCAATACCGAGCATGCTGTCGTTGGTTAATATAATAAAATCAGTGGCTTTACTTTTAAGTGAGCCTCATATTTTGAGAAACATAAAAGTAGGTCGAAAATACTTGTTTTTAATTTGTTATGTTTTTTTTAAATTCTTTTGCCTCGATAAAGAAATCCGTTTCTTATGGAACCCTGTATAGTGAAAATGTCTTTCAAAATATCGGTGCTGCCAAGGATAAACTCATGATAGGAAATAATTTGAAAATTGTTTTTTTTTTATGTCAAGACAGATCCAGAAGTAAGTTCTGCCTGCACATCATATTATATCAAACTAATATGATGGATAGGCAATTTACAAATTCAGGTGTCAATGTGATGTTAACTCTTTAGACAGAACAGGTCAAAGGTTGAAGACAGGGGTTTGACCAACACGTTCAAATCAATATTCGCAGGGGAAAAGTGGACAATTTGCATTAGGCGCGTCAATGTATTAAGTTCACCGACAGCTGAACATTTGATTAAAAACCAGCACTGTGCGCAGACTTATAGTCCCAAAATATCCTCGCTGCTGAGTAAGGCTAATACCGATTATCACCTAAAGATTTTCGAATTTGTATTAAGTCCTACCAGCCATCTCTCTGTAAGCGAAAGGAGTGTTTAACGGGCTTAAAGGTAATTAGTCTTCAATGTTATATTTTTTGTTTATATATAACTAGGTAGCTCAAAAAAAAAACGATACTTAAAGTTTAAAATTAATTTTTAAAAATGGAAAGTCTTATTTAAAGCGTTTACCTTAGTTTTAATTCCAAGGTAATAAAATAAATTTAATATTTCCAATAAGCAAATAAGTTGGTGTATTTCAAACTGAATTTAAATTGATTGGAATTATTTTTTTATTAGTAGTAAAAACGCTAAAATCATCCATATTTACAAATCTGTCAAGACAACGTAGTTCTCTCTCTTAAAAATCTTTCAACAATAAAATATACTTTTCTGAAACTTGATTTGATTAAGTTTAGCAGATTTAAATTTTAATTAATCTAATTTAAAACAAATATTACTTACATTTAGTTTAAAATATCGCAGAAAAGCATTTTAACACAAATGTGGGTGTTTTATTAGCTGTTAAGACCTATGTTTCGGAATTTTTTCCAAGGGGGACAATTATTGTAAAAATAACTTGACGAATATACCGTGAAGGCCTTTTTATATAATTTTTTAACTACACAGTAATCTTTTTAAAAATTCGGAAAATATTCTGTTGAATTTTAGGTACTTTATAGTTTTACTTATGTAGACGCTTGTTGAAAAAACGCTAGAAAATTAGCAATAAATTTTAAAATTACTAGAATTACCGCTCTTCATTTCTGATAATGTCGTATATGGACATATGTATTTATAAACAATAGCAGTTTTATTCACTCACCAAAACAATTCAAAATTGTTTTAAAAATACTGGAGCCGCTGAATTTTTTTGGTGATTAAATAAAAGTGCTATTGTTTGTAAATACATAAGCTTTTCCATTTAGGAATGGTACATGGAGTTTTTGCTTAATAACCATATCACTACGAATTAATATAGAATTTTAAAATATTCAAAACTTTATGAATTATTATAATTAATTTTTTTTTAAATGCAAACAATTTTTGTAAAAATTCATTATTTTATCAAATTTCTTTTGCTCTCAAGACAATAGTTTACATAATATATTTTATTCATAAAAGCAATTAAAAGCTTTTCTAATTAAATAATATCTTAGTGTTATCGCATTTATTTTATTTTACGATTCAGAGCAAATTTTCAGTAACTGGGGACCTGTGTTACAAAAATAAATTGATGATTTATATTCGCAAAAGATGTGACCTTGGAACTAATATCAACATTGAACTCGACATAAAAGAATTTCTCAAAATTAAATTATTGGAAAAGGGAACTAATGAAAAAGATATTTTTTGCCAAGTTTTTCAAGAAACGCTTCTAAAATAATTTCATTCATTTGTGAATAAATCCTGAAAGTTTCATTAAAATCTAACAGTTATCTGATTTTTGCAAGTATTTTTAAATCAATGTCTTTTAGACAATCGGTTCAGAAGGAAACCCTCATGAAAACTCAGAGCCATAACGCTCAATAGCCCTTCGTGTCTTAGTGGCTTTATTGCCTTGCTTGGGGTGAAACGATAAAACAAACCCAGACGACTTGAGAAACCTATTTAGTGAAAAACTGTTTTAAAATTGAAATGCGACGTCAATCGTCATCTTCTGTCTTGCTGGACCTTTTTCTTTTAACGTCCTTTCTTCACTTCCAAATAAATATTTATAAACTTAACCGATATTAACGTTAACTGTTCGGTCAATGAATGCTGAATGTTTCCTTGTAAGGAAACGACGAATTTCATCATTATTATTATCATTCTCATACATATAATCAACATTATATCATTGGCTGTCCTTCAGATTATATGCTAAATGTAAGGTATTATCTGATTAATGCAAATGTTATATAGACCTTCACTAGAACTGTACATACACATTTGCTCGCACAGACACACTCATTCAAGTCGCTTTTATATATAAAGTATGTTCATTAATACATGCTTAGGTATAAGTTTTCACATACAGATATTCTACATTATTCACACTTTGCATCTGCCTATTGCCATCAGACGCTTGATTTCTAACGCATGAGATCTTGTAAACGTCCAGACCGCTCCTACTTGCTTTGACTTTCTCGATTGTTTCCACTCTTCGTTTTCAATAAAGCCAGTTTGTGTTTATTGCACATTTGATAAGCCTCTCTGCCCGCAGGTCTGTTTGTCATCGGCCATTTTCAATATGTCGGCCTTGTGTATCACACAGGCATCATCGCGTTATTGTGTCAGCGTCCGTTGTAATTCACAGGGCGCCATCGTGTTCGCTCGAAGACTTCTCTCTCTTTTACAACGTTACACTGTCCTCATTTTTTTTTCTTCATTTTCTTTCAATCTTTTTGAACAGCTCTTTAATTCTTCTTTGGCCTAGCCTTTCTATTTCAAGTACAATAATACGCACACACACACACACACACACACACACATATATATATATATATTGGCTTATAAAAGAGCGGATTCCCTCTTGTCTGTTCTTTATTTCTTTATCACTGATCCATGATGGATGCATGAACGGTCACCTTACCATCGCTTTCCGATGAAGAGTTACTAGTTTTTCCGAGCTTCGTTTTGTAGATGCGGAAAATCCGACACTTGTAATGAAAAACAGCAAGTTTTTGTTGTGCCTACGGTCAGTAAAAAATGCGCCCACATATTCAAATAAAAACGAACGCAGACATCGGAAAGCAAAGCAAAGATATTTACAGAAAGAGAACGAGAAGACATTGAGAGCGCACATATATAGCCATCCTGTAGCACATCTATAAACACAGTCATTGCTACACTCATACATAATACATAAAAACACAAATACACTATGTGAAAGATATTAATTCAAGGAGGTAAAACAAGGTCTGCGAACAGGTATTCACACACATATATACTTAAACGTAGACACGTAATAATTCACGCAAATACTCACACATATACAGGGAATGTTTTACGCACACGTAAAAGCTTATAATAAATTTCAGCATATTGAGAAAAGGCCTGTGATTGTTAATGCGGCCATTCAAGTTTACAAATGTTGCCATCATCATCATCATCATCATCATCATTATGTTTTCGCTGCGCAACTCTCTTCATATGTCTCGGCTGCGTGTCAATATCTGAGTGTCTGTGACGGATCAGTAATTCTACTCGCTGACTTTTTCAGAACCTTTTTGTCCTGTCTGTTTTTTGTTTTGTTTTTTTACCTAAAGGTGGTACTTTCTAGAATAAATAGCGATTGTGACATGTGTTCATAACATTTCAGATTTTCTTTATATTGACGATAGTTATGAATTATGGTCCTCCTTTTAATCGGATTCAACCCATGTAAGGCAGTAAAGTTACTAAGCCACAAGGAGTTGATGCATGTGAGAGAATTAGAAAATGGAAGTATTTTGGCGGGAGGGAAAACAATAGAAGAGTAATCAGGGGTACAGTAGATAACGATTGACATTGCATTTAAATTTTTGAAGTTTAAAGTTGACTGAAAAGCAAGAAACCAGAAGAGAGATCCACAAGCATAGAACTTACGGTTACATCTCGCCAATTCAGCTGTAAACTGATGAGACCTTTCCGCCAATCTAGTACTGCGCTTACATTCTGCGTAGCATAGTAAAGAGCTTATCCGAATAATTACCAAGAAAAATATTTTTAAAAAAAGGCAAATTGAAGCAACTTCATGGCTATGGAGAAGTGACTGAAACCAAAACACCACATCAGAATCAATAACATTACTGATTCGTCTTTGGATTTTATTAAGAAACTCTAAATATAAAGCAGGACCACCTGAACATACGTGGCAGCAATAATCGAGATATGGACGAATGGTAGACTTTTAGATATGTAAGAGTGAATCATTGTCCAGTACAACACAGTGAACCAACTTACTTGGCATCAGACCTAGCAATGGATTCAATATAGTGTTTTCACTTCATATCCTCCGAGAACGTTGGCCAGAGAAAGGCGTAACGAGTTACTCTCTTGGTGGTTAGCATCAGCCGTGCTGATGGAAAGCAGAAAATGATTAATACGTACCAATCCAAAAACATAGCCGAATACATAGTCAAACAGAAATATAAAGTCGTCTATATCTTGATATGCGTATGAGTTTATTTCTGAGTGCAGATCTACTTACTTAACCAGATACATGATACGGGAAACAAAACAAAATATGGATATGAGAACAGTTAGGCAACGGATAATTCGTTTCAGCAGTCGCGACAATGATATGTGTATGTGAATCCATGTTCCAAGTGGCTCTCTACAGCTGTCAAACCACGAAAATAAAAAGCACTTTGATCAGCTCATTCGACGCGACTACGTTAATCATTCACTGATATTAGTTCTGTTCAATTACATATTACCAAACAACAGTAAAAAAAAAAAAAAAATATAAATAATAAAAAAAAATAATATAAAAATACTATATCACGTAAACGAAAAAAAACGATTCCAAATATTGGAAGCATTAATCATAAAGCGAACGACCTCACAATGTTATCAAATTTAGGGACAAACATTCTAAATATATAATTAATGATAACAGGAACTGTCTCGTTAATATTTGAAAATAATGAAACCGATAGAGCCGGAAACCAAAAAATGTGATGAAAACCGAAATTACGCAGAAATTTTACAATTTAAATATGTACCGGAAACCAGAAAAATGGACCGAAATATAGAAAAAAATCCTTGACAAAGAATTTTCGTTGTCCTTTAACCTGCATAAATGCAAAAACTGCAGCATAAATATAAAGGCCACTCTAATTAAAGAAAGAACATAATTCTTTTCGTCGAAAATATTTCGAGCGAGTCATGATAATTATTTCATCAACTATAAATTCACGTCAAAGCACTACATTAACCATTATTGAGTCCATTCTTAAAGAATCTAACGTATACTATTTACATTATTCGGACCATTATCCTCATCTTTGTCACCATATTTATAACAACGTTTCGGCCATGTTTAATGGATGTCAGTTATCAGTTATCTCCTGTTAATTCCCAAGTTCTCCACTGCCTTAACCAGATACTGAACTCACACTCTTTGGGTCCTGTCACTGGATGTAACTAACGCCTTTATCCACTGTGCCATGTGTCCATGGCACGTGGAACTAGAACAGTCTATCCCAGTGAGCAAAATAAAGGGTTCAGTTTGACACTCCAACCACCTGAAGAAGGCCGGAGCGTACAACGGCCGAAATGCTGTAATAAATATGGCGACAAAGTTGAGAACAATAGTCTGAATAATGTATATAGTGTACATAATGCCTCATCTCAGAAATATATACAGAATCTAACGTATGTTTATATAAAACAATGTTTACATAAAAATTTTCCAAAATCAACAAGCGGCCAACCACCAAACGTAACGTCTACTAGACACTCACACACAGGCACACACACACACACACACACACACACACTTACGAATATATATTATCGTCGGAATCTCGCATACACAAGCTAGAATTATGATACACTTTATACATAAGTTTTTGAATACAGAACGCCATAAATTATACTAAAGTTGTTTAACAGGTCAAATGAACGTGAAGCCTGATTAACCAATGAAAATCAAACAACAAAAAAAAAAATGACCAGAATTTCTTTCAACATTTTTCTCCATGTCTCATTCTCTGATAAAAGTGAAACATGTTAGATTGATCAACGGTTATATTTTCTTTGTCCTATGATATATATATATATATATATATATATATATATATATATATATATATATATATATATATATATATATATATATATATATATATATATATATATATATATATATATATATATATATATACAGTGACTATTATAGCTGTAGAGCGAGACTCTTCGCAGATGCGAATTGAGTCACTGTCGGTCACTGGGCGTGTTTCTAAAAATAAATACGCTAACAATCCACTTTCATCGACGGCTTAATGGTTAGAATCTCCGACTGACACCAATTCAGTCGGGTTTCGATCCTAGCTAGAGGCAACCGGATGTCTATCCACACTGATGAGCTGCGAAACAGTCTGTCTGTGGATGTCGTTATATATATATATATATATATGAAGGAATATAGTTTTAAGGTGTGCTGTATTTATGGGATAAAGTGCTCAATATCAGAGGTAGAGCTTATATAAATATAAAAGTGAACATTGAATTCAACTAATATTGTGCGCTTTCCAACAAGTACTGCGCATATAAAATAATATATATATATATATGCACTATGTGTGTGTGTTTATTAAAGGATGAAAAATACCTACACATGTATATATGGGCGTTTGTAAAACTGCATATCATTGTATATTTTACTTTTCTTTCCGATAGATTATTATTATTATTATTATTGAAAACGTTTACTAGGCTTTGTGAATGTCTATATAATTTAAAGGAGGTTGGCATTCAAATCCATATAAGTTTCGAATTATATTAAATCCCAAAGTTGCATGCATACACACAAATAAGTATATCAAGAGAGAGAGAGAGAGAGAGACAGACAGACAGACAGAGAGAGAGAGAGACAGAGAGAGAGAGACAGAGAGAGAGAGAGACCGTGGCTTGATTTAACTGGCGGCATGATGGACTCCACAGAAATTTTATTGCAGAATTTATCACTTTTTTCATTTCATATTCATAAGGAACCGATTTTCGTTATCAAAATAAACAACTTTGCTTGTATGCGTGTGGGAAGAGAAATAGTTTTTTTCATTGGATCTCCCCAAAAAGATTGGGAAAGGAAGATTAAAAGAAAGGAATGGAGTGGGAATGAGAAAAGGCGAGGAGGAGGTTGAAAGAGAAAGGAAGAAAGAAAAGATAAAAAAGGAAAGCGAAAACAAAAGAGAAATTGTTGAAATTTCTTATTTTCAAAAAAAGAAATTCGAACGTAAAATAAAGCACTCTCATTTCTTCTCTGATTCTATTTCTATCTCTGTTTACACTTCTCCCCCAGTCTCTTTCTCTTTCTTTCTTTCTTTCTTTCTTTCTGTCTCTCTCCCCTACTTTTCTGTCTGTCTGTCTCTCTTTCTGTCTGTCTGTCTCTCCCTCCCTCTCTCTTCCTCCTTCTCTCTCTCTCTCTCTCTCTCTCTCTCTCTCTCTCTCTCAGTATACGTATCATTTCATCTCCTTACATCTGGGATGACAAGAAATGCCAGAGACTTCAATTAAAGAAAACAGATCTCGCCAGAAGCCAGACAGCAACTCAAAAAATTCATTTCTTTGAAAGAAATCCACAATTACCAAGATTAGCACGGCTAATGCTCGTATGTGTATGTGTGTACACACGAGTGTGTGTACGTGCGCTAGCGCGCCTCTGTGTGTGTGTGTATGTCTGTGTGTGTGTGTATGTCTGTGTGTGTGTGTATGTCTGTGTGTGTGTACACCTTTGTGTGTGTTTAGTGAAGTGGCATACATTTTACGAATTCCTTATTAGTTTCATTGGCTCCAAATGGCAAACCGGCATTTCTTATTACAGATGACTTGTTCGAATTGTTCTTCGTTGCCTTTCACTTTTCAATAATGTTCTTATTAAAGGCATGACTCTAAGTCACCCTGTTCCCTGCTCCATCACTAGCATGTCACAACGGCTGGCATAAAAAAGAGTAAATATTTGTGGAAACCACTTTTCCATGATTAACTCATATGCACAGGCAAGATCTGTAATTCATTCAGTTATGTCACAATAATAAGAGCGAAGAGAGGTGATGACAAGTTCGTGGCTTTTAAAAAATTGCATCATTTGTTAAGGTATTGGGAAGTTGTTCAGTCTGAAAACCTTTTCAGTACAGTTTTGTATATATATATATATATATATATATATATAACCCTCTAAGTAAGATCTTCAATAGGAAAACGATTCAAATTAGCTACTCCTGTACCAATAACATGTATAAAATTATCAACTCACATAATAACTATATTTCAAGAAATTTCTATGGGATAAACAACAACCCTGGTATTGAACACTCTTATAATTGTAGATATATAGAAAATTGTCCATTAGATGGAAAATGCAGATCTACTAGGGTTATATATGAAGCAACAATTTACATCAAAGAAAATATGAAAAATTATAATGTTTACACTGGAATTTCCGAGGGGAAAAAGAAACAGAGATTCTATACCCATAGGCAGTCTTTTACCAAACTCAAATTAAAACAGCAGACAGTTCTTGCAAAGAAATTTTGGGAATTAAAAGAGAAAGGTTTGAACCCATAGATAGATTGGGAGATTATTATAATAGTCTTAGAAATAGGTGTAACTTATGTTTAGGAGAAAAATTAGAATAATAAAATACAATAATCAAAGCCAACTATTGTATCAAAGGAATGAATTATAAATAAAATGTCGACATAAAAACAAAATCAAATTTCCATAATATAGATTTTACTTTATTAGCTACTATATTTCCCTAACACTTCAACTATCGAATGTATACTAATTTCTATATTTCCATTTTTACACCATATTAATTATGTCTTATAATTTTCCCTGTTCTAAGAACTCTCTTTCCTTTTATCACTTATCTATATATTTTAGGGTTATTTTTAAATATAATTTTGTATTTTTATGCATTTTTAAGTATAATTTATATTTTTAAATTTAAAATTTTTATTTATTTATTTTATTTCTAAATGTATAATTCATTTGATCTATTTTTGTTTCTAAATATTTTTGTATTCTTTAATATAATCTATTGATTTTATGTTAAATATATTTTTTAATATAATTTTACTTAATTTTAATATAGATTATCTAAATATGACATATTTTTAATTTATTTGAATATATCTTATTTTTCAATATAACTTGTCTTTGGAAGAGAATTTGTAAGTAGGATTTTGTATTTTTAAACATAAGTTTCTATAATTTTAAAACTTCCTTTTGCTATTCTCATAGTTTCAAATTAACATTTCGTTCTTCATATACACCCAATTTAATGTCATAAGGTTAATATCCGAGTTTAATCTCATAAGACTAATACATGCCATCCTCCCTTTACCAATGTCTAGTGCCTGAAACCTTGAAATGGATAAATTCTCTATTAGTTTTTCGATGTTTTTTTTTTCTTTTTTAGCTATCATAGTTAAATTTCTAATTCCGACAGGAACTCAGTCTATACACGGGGGTTGAATAAGACTGACGAATCTCGTCGGTTAAAATAAGCCTATTCCCTATATGAGGATATTTTGGATTAATGTTGTGTACTAATTATTTGCTCTGTAATAATAAATACATTGAGTTCTTTTTGTGGATCAGTTTTAATATTTTATATTACTGGGATCCACTTGGAATATAGAACAACGGATTTATTAACCTTCATATATATATATATATATATATATATATATATATATATATATGTGTGTGTGTGTATGTATATATGGGGTGTACAGCCAAACAGGCGCTAAAAAGGAGGCGAAATCTTGAAAAATGATGAAAAATGAATAAAAACAAAATTTCTTTATTACGAGGAAACATCAAAGAACTTTATGCAAATATTTTTTTTTTTATAATTCTTTTTTCGAACAATTGACATTTTGACAATAAAATCTTGTCTTAGGACCTTAAATTTGGACGGAAATTTTGTACGTCATTTTGCGGTAAAAAACTGAGAACTGGAAATCTTGTTTTTATATAGAATAATGTTATATTTGTTGAAAGGAGAAATCCCCGATGAATTCAAATCATTAAAAGGTTTTGATTAAAATGGACCCCAAATACAGAAAATTTTGGCTGAATCATAAAATAATAAATGTAATAAATTTAGATATTTTTATTAGAAAAACTTTTAAAGGATTTTATGAACAAAATATATTATGGACACTTCTTCTTACGTCCCGTATTCCCTCAGAACTTAAGCAATCATGGCTCTCCACAACTTCCTGTCCCTTGTTGCTCTTAATAAATTTTGTTTGTTTGTTATTTCCCCTAAACTTTGTTTCACCATTCATTTTATTCAAGCTCACTGTGTGCTGTTCCCTCTGTTACTCTTGCCTTCGATCTGTCCTGTGAGTATCAGACTCTCCAACCCTTCTTTCCTCGTTATCTGCCCCAGTAACGGCAACTGATGTATAAGTTTCCTTTTTGCTTCCATTTTCTCTAAAACCTCGTCGTTACTTAGATATTCGGTCCATGGTATCCTCGGCATCCTTCTGTAGAATCACATTTCTGTTGCTTCAAGTCTCTTCTTCATCTGCGAGGAGATTGTCCAGCACTTAATAGCATACAGGAGGACAGATATCGCGTAACAGTTTTGTACTTTTTTCCTATTTCTTAGTAATCTGCTTACATTTTGGAAAGCACCTTTGGCTACCCCAATAGGCCTTCGTTTTTCAATTTCACACTTGCGGTCTTCTTGCAGTTAATGTTTAATTCTTTCTTCTCGCTTTCCCTTATTACTTTGTGTGGGTGATTTTCTAGTTGTTTTCTTTTTCTGTGTTTGGTATCAACACTATGTCATCTGCATATTTTGTGTTGTCAAGGTTTTGGCCGCCAATAACAAATCTTGGTAGAACTTCTAGTTCATTCAGAATCACCTCGTGGTATAGGTTGTATAAATCCGGCGAGAAGACATATCCTTGTCTTACACTCATTTCTACTTTTTGTATATCTGTTGAACTCAATTTCTATCCGTGTGTAGGCGATTTGCTGTCAGTATATGTTGTGGTAAACCCTCTTGAATTCTTCCTTCTCTCATAAATACAAACTGCGAGAGTCGGACGGGAGCGCAGAGTGTGGAATGGAGTAGAGTAGTAGGCGCAGTGTTAATCTACTTATTACTAACACTATTGTTTTGTGTATATCTTCAATATACAATTTTTCAACCTACCTTCGTCTTCCGTGTCTTTTCTTTCAGGCCCCTGAACAGGCCACAACAGTATAGTTTCGTGATTATTTTAATATCCTTCCCAAATATATCAAAAGGTTGTTGAGCATTTCTATATAGATCTTTGTGACGTACTTTATCTAACGCGTTTACGTAATCTATAAAACACAAATACACGTCCTTCTGCATTTGTATTGCTCTTTCTGATAACATTCAGAACATAAATATCGCGTTCCTTGTTCCAGTCTTATTGACAAACCTGCACTTTTCCTGTCCTATTTCTGGTCTGTGCGCTCTATTCATTAGAATTCGGAGAATAAGTTTTGTCATATGGCTCATTAGGCTGATGGTTCGTTGGAGTTCACATTGGCTTACTCCTGGCTTCTAAGGCAGTGCTAGGAAAATAGATCGACTTAGGTCTTCCTGCATTTCACCACTGTTGTAGATCTCATTTCTTATTTCTGTAATCTTGTCAATGTGGAAATTGTCTAAGGCTGCCAGCACTTCTAATACAATTCCATCAGGCCAGAGCCATAATTTAGCTAGTATATATTCCTCTTCAGATTTTAGTATTTTTCATCTGTCTGTATTTCCTTGTATTGCCGGTTGTTCGCTTTCATCGTCGAAGAGTTTCTCCAATTCATTCATTTCGTATTTTGTCTTTCTCTACTATCAAAGTTTCATCCATGGATTTTATGCACTTTGTTGGTGAACATGTCTCCTCTAAGGTATTTTATTTTTTATGTATATCTCCTTTATATATACATACTCATTTTATTTTTTTTAAATTTCAGAAAAATAATGAATTTTTACAATATTTTTTTATTTTTTTATTAAAACAATTTATAAACTTTAAAAAAAATTTTTAATTCTGTATTAATTTGTAACAGTCACGTGATATTATTATTAAATTAAAACTATTTACTAATTTTAAAAGTTCATTACAATCCAAACACTACAGAATTTTAAAGATATATTTTTTTGTATGTGTGTATGAATGTGTCGATATTTGTAAATACGGATGTCCATACAGGACATTATCAGAAAATAAGAGAGGTACCTACAATAAATTTATTAATATTTTCTCAACAAGTGGCTTCTTAAGTAAGAATATAAAGTCAAAATGCCTAAAATGAAAAACATTAGATTACTTAAAATATTTTCTTAAATTTTTTAGGTTACATGGTAGTTAAAACATTATATATATATATATATATATATATATATATATATATATATATATATATATATATATATATATATAATGCGTTCAAGATTCGTACTTTTTTTGGTTCTGCCCCTATCGCCTTAGTTAAATTTCCCAAACATTACACTATCAATAGATCACACAACACTTCAATAAAACCCCATATTTGTTTTAAAAAAATCCTTTTCTGCGATATTTTAAACTGAAAGTAAATAATATTTGTTTAAATTCTAATGACTTAAACTTTAAATCATATAATTTTCCCCAAATAAAGTTTCAGAAAAGTATATCTTATTTTTGAAAGATTTTTTAAGGACAGATCTGCCAATGCTGGAGGAACATACAGATTTTACTCATAAAGACAAAAAAGATTCCAATCAATTTAAATAGTATTTTTCTTAATTAGATACATTAAATTTATCTATTAGCTTGGAATTAAAATTAGAGGAGGAAGAACCTTAATTATTTCTGCAGAAACTACAAGAGATACTGAAACATAAAACACATTTGAATAAAGTAAGTTTTCAGTCACATGAATGTTCTTTCATTGGCCAATATATTTTCACCAGCGTTGAATAGGATCCTGCAAGGCGCTCTTATAAAAATCTACATTAGTAGAGGCATCTCATTTCTTCAGCCATATTACTGTCGCATAATTGTGCTCACATCCGATGTTTGGTCTGTGTAAAAGTTCAGCAAGTGTTAATGAATGTCAAGGCGTGCAATTGATACTCCATTGTTTTGTACGCAGTTAACTCACAAATATCCCCAAATAGAGTTAGTTTAAGAAATTCTGGAATCGAGGTGTTGAATCTAACATCCATTATCTAAGTGACAAATTTTATATTTGTATTAATTCTATGTACATTCACACATAAATACACGCACACAAGCGGGCGCTCGCACACACAAACACATATATATATATGCGTGTGTATATGTGTGTGTGTGTATTTGGCGACAGTCGATTTCATGCTTGAATGCAATCTTCCTGAAGATTGCTTACAAAGATAAAACAGACTATCACCACTCGGTGTTGACCTCAGTGACCACCTTTTATTTACACACGCTCAATCCCTGATATTGAGCACTTTTATCCATAATATAGAATACCTTAAAATTATATGTATATATGTGTGTGTGTGTGTGTGTGTGTAAAAGGAAGAGGTTATAGTTGTTCCAACGAGAGAAAAGTGTGTATATTAAAAAGAAGAGAGAAACCGTTTTTGGTTGTAATGTGGATTTTTAAAAAAAATATATTATGCTTTATTTTCCATAATTTTAGCATAATATATTTTTATTAAAAAATTCACATTACAACCAAAAACGTTTGCGGTTTATTTCTCCTTTTTTAATATATATATATATATATATATATATATATATATATATATATATGAAGATTGAGATTGAGAGGGAGGGAGAGAGACGTATAGCATAATTAAACGAAACTATGTAGGTGCAGTCAGACGAAACCAGCCGTAGGAAATCTGTAAGTGTGTATGAATATGACTCTCAGTATACTTGCTATTTTTAAAGCCATGTCTTTTCAGGGCGTAGGCGATGATTGCTTGCCACAGATTCTTTTTTTAGCGGTGACCCTTTACAAAAGAGATTGGAATTATTTCTCGTTGCTTCATTTACGTTTTTGAATCCAATGTTGTATTCTAAACTGGCCGCCACCCAAGTCTATTCTACTTTGTTATTTAACCCATAGCTTGTGGGGAAATAGATAGATGTATTACTTTGACCAAGTGCATTAGTGCGAAGTTAAATCAACAGATTAGGACGGAATTGAATTTGACTCACTACATTCAGCCCCAATAACCCTAACCCTACCCACACATACTTTTGTTTGTAACAATTTATTAAACTGAGTTTAGTTGGGCACAATATCGCTTGCTTAATTTGATTGTGAAACCATTAACTTGAATAGGGCGTGTACCTGTGTACCTGTCTGTCTGTGTACACGCGTGTATGTCTGTGCCCGTGTGTCCATGCATCGATCATATGTACAGAAATTTATTGGAGATTCATTAGAATTAGCTCCCTCAAAGCAATGGCCAAAATCAGAATTATTACTTTAAAATTAAATTTATTACTTTTTGCCGGACAAATACATCGCCAGTTGTTAAATAATTGACGATTTTTCATTCTATCTTTACCAGAACTTATCTCTGAAATAATTTGACTTTCTAAATCTTTTTCATATGATATCATTTTATTTTCAACGTTTCGAATGTCTTGATCTACGCAGTGAAATAAAATCGCTCTGCTGCTCGTTCGGTTTTCCTGTAAGAACCAAAGTTTTCTTTCGTATTCAAACGTCTTAAGACACGACTGTTCGACACGTCTTATCGATTCTGACATTTCTTTGTTGAGGCTTTTATTAGTAGCATTGAACTGCCTTCAATTATTCAAGATGGACCTCAACAAATACTTGTCCCAAATTTTCAGATGGATTCTGTTTAGATCTAAAATTTAGAATTTTCCAATATATTCGACAGAATCCACCTTTTAAAATAAGTGGGGCTGCGCTTAAGAATAATCCTGGTTTCTATCATATCACGTGACAATCCTGAAAAGCAGATTTCTAATTTTATCTGACAATGTTTTTCTTCATCACATCCGACTTTTTACCTTTTCATCCAAATTGCTTCAACTATTAATAAAAAAAAGTTTTAGAAATTGATGGGACGAGCTTCCTTTTTTTTTTTTTTACTGTTTTGCCTGCAGCTTCGACAATAAAATCTAAAACATATTTATTTTCTTTTAAAAGTATTAGCAATATTTCTTGTTTTGTAAGCTTTTCCGTTCATCTATAATTCGACAACCGAAAATATTTTTTTTTTACAGCAAACTTATGTTTTTGTTTCTTGGGGGTTTTATTTTGTAATTCGACTCCAACCAATCGATGTTGCCAAGTCGAGGAACAAATATCGATAACTGCTGACAAGTCCAACCGCTAATGAGTACACCATACAATAGATTTATGACCCTATACTGGTTACGGTTAAAACATGCTCTTTATAACATGAAATCCCTCCGCGTCTTTTCGGCTGGAGGAGGAGAGGATAAAAAGTAAAAAGAAAATAGTTCTAACGGTTTCCGATATTTTCACTTTAAATCATTCCACCCCCGCCACTTGTTCTTAATTGTCAGATCGATTTTTATAATTGAGAGTTGGCACTAAAGGGTGTATGCTATTCGACAGTGTGCCCTCAATTTTCTGGCTTCATTTACAGGCTTTATTCTGTGTTTCAGCATAACGATATGTGCAAATTTCTCTGCTACGCTCCTGAGCGCGCTGAGTTAAATGACATTGACTGAAAAAGACTGACCAATCAAATGTATCGATTTTATTTATATGCCAATGTCTTTGCCGTTCGTTCGACGTTTCGTTTTGCACTGTAATTTTCCATTCAATCTGTATTCTTTTCACATCACTGATTTTACAAGTTCATGAGCAGCCTTTCCACGATGGACAAATATAATAAAAGGGTTTTGAGGATCGTGACACTCGTATTTAGTATGAAGGTAAGATTGTTTTAATCCAGCATTAATTCTTCAACAAATAATACCTTGAATATAAATCATTTTCTTAGCTTTGTTTTCAGGCATTACATTTGATCAACGATAAAATTTCCCGATTATAATCACGCTAATGAATTAATTAAATTAGGAAATAAAATTAGTTTTCTTTCATCGAAATAAAATCGGATTACGTTTTAATTTAAAATAATTAAAGACAAGGAAAAAAGATTTTGCTCTGAATTTTTTATATAAAATATTTATATAAACGAATATTTCTCTCTATTCCTCGGATTGAGGAATCAGAGAGCCTAGTTCGAATTCCAGTCGAATCCATTACATTCACTTACGTGCTAACACCCTTAGGAAAGGTATGAATCCTTTTCTTCTCCCTTCCACGACCCCCACGCTATGGATAAGTTCTATAGCCTTGAATGGCAACTGGTCTACCACAGAAAGAAATGGTAACCTACTGCGGGAAAAAATCTGCCTCGTCAGTCATGTATAGAAAGATATATGATCGTCTAAGCGTGTATCACGTATGGCACATTACTGACAAACTATATTAAGTCAATCATGGGCGCCCCAAGGCGGTGTAATGGTTAGCGACCTTGTCTCGCTAGATCAATTACGACTGTGTCGTGAGTTCGATCCTCACTGGATGCCCCATGCTTTCGGCCTTGTGCCACATCTAAGATACGCTTGGAAAATCACTATGGAGTCAATCATGCCATTCAGTAAGATTTGGGTAAATTTAAAGGCTGGTAATTATTAAATTTTTCTTTACATATTCATTGATGCTTTTTATCATTGACGCTCAAGTCGCTTTTCATTCACTGACCATCAAATAAGCAGCTTAGATTGCAAGTAAGAAAATAGCTTGACACGTGATTTGAACTTGCTTTCCGAGGTTTGCTTGATTGAGACAAAAACATAAAGTAAAGATAAATATATCGCCCACCTAAGCGGCGCAGGCAATTTAAGACTTCGAAATCTATTTTCTCAGAAGTCAAAAAGAGGAATATTGCTCAAGTAAGAAATCTATGAGAGATTATCAGCTGAACGTGGAATAGGAAAACATCCAGCAATTAGTAAGCATGCCTTAAAAACTCAATGTCTTCTTGGCTTAACTTTAGTACATGTGTATATTTTGCCAGGGCAGTTATGGACCTTCATCTCTGTATATATTAAAAGGAGTTTCGAGTAATTTTCTTTTTTTTATTTATTTATTTGTGTATTTCATTAGGACTATTTGTCAGTGTAATCGGTATATAAAATGTTTGAGATTTTTTTCTACAAATAGAAAATTGATTTTTTTCCCTTTAAAAAAGAACATTGCTAAAAAAAGAAAACGTTCATTCACAAATTTAATGAAGAGTAGAGAAACATTTATATCAAGGATGATAGTTATAAATATTATTATCTTATAAAATATTTTCTTCTTCGACAAATATTCAAATGCAGGCCGTCGACGACTTATGACTACAATTTATTACGACCGACATGTTTCAAACTGCTCATGTCATTAGTCGGTCTGTAATTAATTTTGCAATCTGTTTCTTTTTTTTTATCTTTCTTTAAAAATTAATTTATTTTTACAATTTTTACGCTTTCTTTACGTTTGATACCATTTGTATCAAATCTTTACACATTATTTTGTTTCTTATTTTTACATTTGTCGTGTTTAAGTCAACCACTGAATGCTACAGTACAGCTGGTTTAATATTTGATAGACATACAAAAAAAACTAAAAACATTTTAGTTGCAAAACGTGCAAAAAAGCATACAAATACAAAATATCTTATTAGCCGCTGGTGTGCCTGCTTGTGGATCGTCGATGTCGTCAGCTGGGACAGGGATCCCGATGGCGTTGTTTGTTTTTTGTTTTTTTTTTTTTTGTTTTTTCAGAAAATGGTGAGTTTTGTATGAATTGTTTGTTTCTTTGTTTCATCAAATATTTTACATTATTGATAAAACATGTCGTGTACCATCCGTTTAATCATTGCAAATCGTTCGATGTTTGGGTTCATGCCTTCAAAATGTGGCAGGAGTTTATTCACTATAGAGGTAAATTTCCTTTCTAACTCCTCCTCTTCTTTCTCCGCTCCTTTTCTTTCTTTTTCTGCTACTCTTTATTTTTCCATTCTGATTTGCTCTCTATTTGTTCTCCGCGGCAGATTCCACTTAACACTCCAAAACCTATCCACGGACGTGGTTGTAAAGTCGAACAGTCGTAAGTCGCATAGGTTCTAAGTCGACGACGATCTGTACTTAAGAAAGTTGCTCAAAACTCGGCCATTACCAGATTTTTAAAAACTGATGTTCAAATTTTGAGAAGCTTATCGGGCAAAATATTTTTCAGCAACCACCCGTAATTATTTGTGTAACTTGTGAAAGAAAAAATGCTACTTATTAAAGCAATATATAAAAATTCTCATTCAGCCTATTCAATACACATACATTGGCAGCGGGGATTGTTGGTGAGGCAGTTATTAATGCAATATTTTAAAGTCGATTGTATTTAAATCGGGTATACTTCGGGTAGATTTAAATATCCTTTCGTTACTCTTCCCGTTACACCAACTCTTCCCTTTCTTAACTTTACTTTCTTCTACAACAAATAAATATTTTGGTTTGAAGATTATTATTATAAAGAATTTACATAATATTATTACTCGCATTTTTTCTCACGCATTTAAAAATTTATGCATAGAAAAATTGTCAATTAAAAAGCATTAATATGAATATTTTTAATCGATTTCCCTGCAAACAAGGCAGTAAATCCACTAAAATACAATGGGTTTAAGGGTGTCGAAGAATTAGGAATAGACACATTACTAATGAACGGGAAGAGAATAGTAGATACCGATTGAGATTACATTTAACTTTTTGCAGATTAAAGTTAGCTGGGAAGCATGGAGCTGGAAGGGAGTCCCACAAGTGAGAAGTGCGAGAAAAGAAACTCTTAAAATAGAAGTTATGGCTACATCTAGCCAACTCAAATGTCTCGTACTGCGCTGAAATTCAAAAAGTCTTGGTATCATAACAAAGAGTTCATCCGAACAATTACCAGGAAAGTATTTATGGAAAAGACACAGAGAGGCAACTTTATGGCAGTGAGAAAGTGACTGAAGCCGAGATGATAGGTCAAGACCGATAATATTGCAGATTCTTCTTTGTATTTTATCAAGGATCTTATGATTATCTTACGCTTAATGTAAGGGCACTTGTCTAAAAGAAAACGGTGTAAGTTTGCTATAGAAATACAATGTTAATAATTTAAATATAGAAATGCATTGAAAATTATAAAATGTTAAAATTTCAGTAAAAATCAGGAATCAAGGGATTGTCAGTGGTCAGAAATTATTAGAGACATTAGGTATGTATAATGTTAGAACAGATTAATTAATTTTACATGCGATCGTTATTCGCAGGCCTAATTGATCATTTTATTTCTTTTGAATCATTCTCGATATTAAAATTGCTTTTTTTTCAACTGGACTCACTTCTCCGCATATGTCTGTAACCGATCGACAAAACACGATGGTCTTATTTCTCTTTCAGATCAACTGCAAATATTTGTCTAGTAAAGAGAGAATGAAGGCAAATAAATGGCAGCCTTCCTAAGCAGACGATAAAGCGAAAAGGTGAAGCAAACAAAAGGCTGAAATTTATGAAACTATGATCATTAATTGAAATTCGTGTCTGTCATTTTTTCTCAGGCTAAAATATCATGAACATATCTTTTAATTAAAAAATATAATAAAAAGAAAGCAAATCTTTTTTTTTTTTTTCTTTTTTCAACGATGGGGGTTGAACGTCTTTACGTAAATGTAAATATATACGACTTCTATCCCATAATAGTTGGTACAATTTGTATATGAAATGCGTATACAAATGTTACAACTATAATAGGACAAAGGTAGAATAGTTTTCTTGCGCATATGAATAGTAAAATATACCTTATAGAAACTAAACAAAGTATTAAGAAAATTTCGTTAAAACCAAAGAAAAAGAGTGATGAACTTGTGATGTCATAACTCTTCACTTGCTTGACAAGGAAAATATCCACAGATGAAGAAGAAAGACAGAACGATCAAAATGTGATTCGATAGTCAGATGCCGAGTTTAACATGGAGAGGACATGTAAGCAAATAGGAAGTTCTAAAATAAATGAGAACTGGAATTATCTGTTTATATCTCTCAGATGAAATATTATGATTACTTACATTATTTACATTATACGGACTGTTATCCTCATTTTCATAGTCATATTCACAAGGTCTCGGCCGCTGTACGCTCCGGCCTGTATGTCTAGGAATACTATATATATATATATATATATATATATATATATATATATATATATATATATATACTCTTAGGTGTGCTATATTTATGGGATAAAGTGCTCAATATCAGAGATAGAGCGTGTGTAAATATAAAGTCAACACTGATAGCCGAAAATAAAAACAACACTCGTGGCCTGACGATTGCGTCTAGCATGAAAAAGCCTGTCGCCTCTAAGTGTTAACTTCAATGTTCACCTTTATATATATATATATATATATATATATATATGTCTATATCTCTGAGATGAGATATGATTACTTGCATTATTTACATTATTGGGACTGTTATCCTCATTGGCATATTAATAACGTTTCGGCCGTTGTACGCTCCGACCTTCTTCAGGTGATTGGAATTTCGAACCGAACCCTTTATTTCATATATCGAGGTAGATTGTTCTAGTTCCACGTGCCATGTCTCTTCCATATGTCTCAATTATTTCCCTTTAACTCAATCCTCCAAATTTTTGGTTCGCCACTGCTGTGGCCTGGCATTGAACTCACAACTCTTTGGATCTAGTCACTGGATATAACTATCGAAATAAGGGACTCAGTTCGAAATTCCAATCACCTAAAGAAGGCCAGTGCGTACAACCGTCGAAACGTTGTGAATATGGCAATGAAGATAAGGATAGCCGTTTGAATAATGTAAATAATGCAAGTAACTGGAATTACATTTACACTTAAAATCAGAAAGAAACATGAAACGTATTATGAAGAAAAATGGGTTGAATATTGTAACACTCGAAAGACAGTGGAAGAAGGAATGGCAAAAGAAGATTAGCTACCGAATGTGTTTGGGTGAATAGGTGGCAGAACGGCAACAAAAGAGTCACGGTTTGCTTAGTATAAGAGCAACAGATAGTTCTGGAGAACTATGATCACCCACAGCACATAAACGAATAAACGTTGCCACACAACGCCAAAAATAGATCGGAATGGGGAGTTCTAAAACTGAATTAAGTGAATCCATCATGTAAGAAGAGATAGCCTTGATTTAAAAATTCGAAGTGCTGTGGCTAATACACCGGCGCCTGCAACAACTGTCTTAGCTGCCAAGGCAGGATTTTTTGTAATGTTCTGTTTGTTCCTCGCCGCTTTTCTAAGCATGGGTCAAAGGCACGGAGCAAGAACGGGTGTCCCTACTGAAATGATTCAGAGCGAGAGACCCCTGTGCTTCTTACCATCTTTACGAGCTAATCCCTATCTATAAAAGGCAGGATGTGTGCGTGTGTGTAATGAATGCACGGCTGCAATTTTTGCACCAAAATTTACATGCACACGCTCCAAGTTTGCGGGAAAGCCAAGATCGACTTTGCATTTCTCAACTCCCATCGATAGTGGAAATAATCGATTTTTTCATGCTTCTACGCCAGTTTTCATGTAGTTTGCGGCCATTTTCTACTGGCCAGAGTGAGAACCTATAGCTGGCTGCCACGAATAGGCAGGAAGATTCTATTGGCCAGCGTGAGAGCCAACAGCTGACTGACACGAATGTTAACTAGCATGCTAGCATGCAAAAAAAATCGATAGCTGCATTCGTCACAAGTGGGAAAAATTTAAATCTGCATGGCACTTTACTCCAATTGGCTCATTAGCTTGCTTAAACTCAACGTTGATTCTGATTCCGCAGAACTGGGTTGGGTGTAAAAAAGTATTTGTTGTTCTTTTTTCATTCAGTTTTTCCAGTTACGAGTCCTTTTTTAAAGCTGATCGTTTTGTGTTCATTTTGTATAGTTCTTTTTTCGTAACAGATTTAATGTTTAGTGTGAGATAGGCAAGAAGTAAGGCATGTAGCAACATCAGCACAGCAAAGGGCACTCCTTTAAAGGCAAGCAAGGGCAAAAATATTTTAAGTCAAGTGATAGCGATTGCTGTGAGTCGTACGATTTTTGAATCAAGCACGGGCAACGCCGGGCCATGCTGCTAGTCTACTAATATTGGGAAGAATATTCAAAATATTCAGGGTGCAAACCATACAAGACCACACCTATAGTAACAACAGCAGAGATATATCTCTACTCGGCACTATTATCCAGAGTCGTTCTCAGGAAACTGCTGGTGTTGGTAGATTGTTTCTCTCCTGAATGCCCATGAAACTTCAGGTTGCAGATATCTGCTACGGACTTAATCTCTTCCTTCAAACATTTACGGAAGTGCCGGTAACAGAGGGTGATCGTAGTCGCTGTCTTTGTTCACTTCCCCAAAGGTTATTGACAAGGATATGTTTTCTTTGTAATGCCGAAGGGGGGTGGAAATCGGCTGCTCAGTAAGGCTTAAATCTCATTGCCTCTGTCTATAAGGACTTGCAGAGGACAATTCAATCCAGTGGCTCATCATCAGAGCCGCGTTCCCCATTCAAAGCAGAATTCAACCTGACGTTCTTGAGCATTTTTTTCTGCCATGTGATTTTGGAGTGTCAAAGTAAATACCAAGATAAGTCTTCGCCTTGTCATCTCACACAGTCTAGTCTCCAGAGGTTAGTCAGCTTCTTGATGTATCCTTGTCAATAGTTTAGCTTCATCAGTCAAAAAACAAAACAAAAGGACACTGTCGATGATCCACAAATCAGCAACGGAAACTACACCTTGGAAGTAGTATATGAAAACACCTACTTAGGATCAACAGTCTATAGCAGCCTGTCCCTTGATACAAAACTGAACATGGGGATAAGAAAATCAACGTTGCTATGGCTAAGTTCTCCAAGAGAATGTGAGAAAACAAACTCACGACGGCTACCATAATCAGAGATTACAAAGATTGTAAGACCCTCTGCGTCAGCAACATCTGGAAAATCCACAGGTGCAAAAGGCACTGCCCAGTGCCTTGCTTGCGTCGGATTCTGGAGATTCTCTGGAAGGAAACCTCAGCTGTACAAGGATGATCTCGAACGCCCCAATAGGCCAAATATGTTTGCCTTGGTGTGTATGTCCTCCTCACACAACAACGACTATACTGGTTTGACCACATTTTTAGTATGCGAGAGAATCTTATCCCGAACGACATCGTGTACAAAGTTGCGATACAGTTAAGTCAACACACATGATCTAAAGTCCGCTAATATCAGAGTAGACACTAAGGAAGAGACATTTTCAAATTTCAGTGCTTAGCATCACTACTGCAGAGAAAATAAAAATACTCGACTATGTCCGAACAGAAAGGAAAGAAAACCTATAATAGCAAAGAAACCAACTGCAGATATCTATGTTCAAGTGCATAAGACTATGTCAGTGACTGCCATCTAAAATTGGTTTCTCCAATCATAGTCGACACTGTTCCACTGAGGATTCAATAATTGTATACTTTGCTTAGCAAGTGTCTAGGAATGTCAAAGCAAAGAATACTCGTTTGCGTAGAAATAAGTATAAATAAAACCTGCATTTGTTGAAATATATGCGTAGACAATTTTCACTCACGAAATAAATAGCTTCCGCTTGGATTTAAACTCAAAACTCTTTAAGAGACTGTCTGATATGGGTAAAATTTAGTATAAACATTATGAATGACGATGCTAAGAAATTGAAATTTTCTAAATTTAGATCTAAGAAATTTAAACAACTTACAAGAATTCCCTTGCTATAAGAAAAAATCTATAAATATTAACATTATCAATTTGACATGAAGTAGGCAATCATTGGATTGTAGCATTAAAATTGAATGTTTTATATTAGTAGCTTTGGCAAAAGTAAATTTTTTTTCAAAGACAATCATGGATCTTCATCTCAGTATACGTGACACTCATCAAAACAGGCTATTGATCAAGACTATATTTGTTAAAACGAGCGACAGACAATTTGTTGTTCCATTAGGACCATTTGCCAGTCTAATCGCAGTCTAAAAGCCTTAGTATTCTTTCTATAAATTGACATTTTTATTTGGATTAAATTTGGATGGAAATATCTAAAATATGAAAATATACCAAGAAGCACTCAGAAAATGTATTGATTTCGCTATTTCTAATTCGAGATTTTAATAGAAAAACATAAATTAACGATATTGTGATTATTATAATAAAAACCTAATTAAGTGAATAGAGCATGAGACGAGGGTGGGGGCGTTTGCATTTACTGGTGAATATCTTTAAAATTTTAATGGTTGGACCTGAAACAAAATGAATGCGAAATTCTGTGTGCGTAGATATATGTGTTTTCTTAATGTTAATGATGATTTTGATGATGTCTGCATCTGTGTTTTTGTCCAACGCCATTTCTAAAGACTTACTCACTCGCATTACGTGTGTACGCCTTGGTCTATGCCTATACGTGCATGAGGGGATGTAGCTGCGTGTGTATGTTTTCCTTGAGTCTACAAGTACCTGCATATAAATGGTGCCTACCTGTGTGTCTGCGTATGGGTGCGTGAGTGTCGTTGTACGTCGAAAGTGTGTACATGTACATGTGTGTATATGTACTGCTGAATGTGCGTGTGCGTTTGTCATTTATAAGAAAGTTTTCAAATAGTACATAATTTCCATACACACACGCATACACACACACACACACACACACACACACACACACACACACACACACACCAAACACACGCACGGGTGGGTATTTTAATTTACATAAATCTACATAGGAGGCAAAATGGAATAATGGATAGTGCCTCGTATTGGGGAATCGGAAAGCCGAGTTCGAATTCCAGTCGGATTCATTGCACTCACTTGCTAATGTGCAAGGTATGAATTCTCTTCTTCTCCCCCCCCCACAAAAAAAAAACTTATGAGTAAATAGACAGACAGGGTTCTATAGCCAAGGAGAAAGTAACTCTGAATTCAAAACTGTATGTGGCCCTGTATAAAGCTTATATAGTTCGATGATCCTGGTTAAGGTCGAATAATGATGATGAATAAATCGATATAATGCCAGTGTTTTTCCTACTGATGTGTCATATTTGAGCCCCAGTTAAAAGCCAGGGCTTAGAATGTTTTTGAAGAACAACTGATTGTTCCCCACTTGGTAAACCACTACAAAGAAAGTTTCCGTTTGTATTGCTTCGCTTGTGCCAGATTAAATATTTATATATATATACATGAATGGACTTTTACATTATAATTATACACTGACAATTTATTATCGAGATAACTTTTTTCTAATACTTCAAAAACTGTCCAATCAATTCACACAATGTTGGCAACACTGACCTGCGCAATCACTGAAATTTTCGTACTGATCTGCGCAATGTAAACAAACTGGTGACATATTTGTTATCAGCACTGTGATTTGAGCGTGCCAAATAGCAGATCTACAACAATAATAAATTTTAAAAATACATACTTAAAGCCTCAGATATAAAAACAGAAAATACACCATCTTTTTATAATTATATTAAAACTAGTATTATTATAAGTGTTTACTGGACATAAAGTAGAGGATCAGTTATCTGTTGTTATTAAGTAATAAACTGATCCCGCCCCCGAATTTCTACATCTTAATAATTGGAAACAAATATTTTCCAAGCCCAACACGTGCAAGACTTCTAATTTATTTAAGGACTTTAAACCTGCCGCCATTACGTACGGCATCTCTAAACTAGTATAAATATAAGTATTATTCTATTTCACATATATATATGTTTATAATACTTATAAAAATATAAATATAAGGGCCGCGTGGTCAAGTCGTCAGAACTCCGACCATGAAATCCGGGTTCAAATACCACCATAATCTATTTACCAAGGAAGTTATTTTTTTCATAATGTCGGGTTGAGGGAACGAGCAGCCGTCCATTTCTTATTACATAAATGCAGCCTCATTTGCTATTGAAACAACTAAATATTTCACAAACTGGTGTCTTTTGTGGTTGTTCTAGTCTAAACAAAAGATAAAATACCAAATGCAGATTTTCAAGGAAGACAGGAGCAATACAATCTTCCTCTTTCTTTTTGTTCTTGCGCCAAATTGTTTTAGCCACGTCAGTATTTACAGACAATAGTTTTCATACAAGCCAGTAACGCGTTCAAACCCCATATTTAGTCAACCAAATGCGCTTTTTTTTATTAATATGTGTGTGTGTGTCTGTGTGTGTGTCTGTGTGTGTGTCTATGTGTGTGGGTGTGTGTATCTGTTAATGCTGGGCTATCTTTGATGCAAGCATGCAGGTGTAGGTCTATAGCTATTGATAAATTTTAAACTTTGCTTAGATTCCCATCAACAAGTATAAGGCACCCAGTGAGGGTCATTCGCATTTCAGCATTTTTTTCATAAAAACGAAGTGACGTAAGACGAACTCTCAAAAAGCACGGAAGACCTTATGTAGGCATATGTTTATTGAGCTTGGCTGGCGCAAGGTCAGAATAGTGGCGCATTTAATAAAGATGGCAGACAATGGCAAATCATTGCATTAGAGAAAACACCCTCATACATTTATTTATGTAAATATTCTGTGTAAAATGCTATTTTAGGCAAATATTATTAAAGACAACCGATATTTTATGTCGATTAATTTTAATGATTTTTAAAGTACAAGAAATATATATATATATATATATATAGTATTTAGAACACATCTAATTTGTGATATTAACTTATTAAACCTTATTGTGAAGGAAGTGCCAAACTTTTGTATACATAATTTTATATAATATTTACAGAAATACACACGTAACTCTCAGTCTTTCTTATCACATCACGAAATGAATGTTATCTTGAATGGCCACTCTTCTAGATCTTTTTGCATGAATGCAATTGTTTCACAGGACTATCCCTGGACCTCTGCCGTTTCTAATTTTTATAAATGATGTCATCAGTTCTCAGCTCAGTATCTATGCTGATAACATAACTATTTAGTCCTGTTTTAATAGTAACTCTAATCGGTTCGGTAAGGTCAAATTGGCAGATGATCAAAAAATGACCAACTTTCTTTTGTTAAATAGGTCAAGGAGTTGTTAATTTTAACGCCTCAAAAACAAAACTGTTCACTATTAATCATCTGGGGGAAACTTTTTTACCTTCCATCAGCATGGCTGATGCTAACTTCCAGGAGAGTGACTCATTGCGCAAAAAGCGTAGATTAAATCAATTGCTAAGAAAGTTGGTTCATTATGTCGTGCTACACAATTTTTCTCTCCAGAATCTATCTTACATATTTACAAGTCTTCCATTCATCTTTGCTTTGAATATTGCTGCCACATCTGGTCTGGTGTTCCTGCTATATGTTTAGAGATTATGTGCAAAATATTACAAAGCTTCATTCTTAACACCAAGCAATTCATGTAAACGTCTTAACTGTGGCCTAAAATTTTATAACAAACACTGTAATAACAAACACTGTAACTAGACGTGAATGTATCCAACTGTATTGAATATCTCGAGAACCGGTTGTGCGGCCTTGATGTAACGATCATATAGATATTACTCTGATATCAGCAGACATTTTCTTTCATGGACTTATTCTGGGGCACCTTTAAATGAATTTGTTTACTGTGTGACCATTACTTTTTGAGGAAAACATCACACCACTGAGATCTGTCTACAGCCCAAATTTTACTTTCATAGACTTTTTTTCTTTTCCCTCAACTAAAATCACCATTGAAAAATCGTGGTTGAGATTAAAGAGAACATAACAGCTGATTGTGATCCCGAAAGATAAATTTGTCGACAATTTTGTAAAGTTGAAGAGAAGCTGAGATAAATGTTCAAGATTGCAAGGAAAGTACTTTGAAGAGGACAAAAGAACCTACTGCCCTAGATAGGCTTTTTTTTTTCTTTTTTTTTTTTTTTTTTTGTTGTTAATATTAAAAATGGATGAATATTCTCCCCCGGCTGATCTAGAATATTTTTTCGTCTGCACATTAAGAGGTTGTGCACGTAAATCTCTATATATATCTGTAAGCACGTATATATTTGCCGATGTCTTTGATGGATAGATGTTGTAGATGTAATTTTAAACTCTCCTTTCCTAGGGTGACTTCTGGTTAACAAAGAAATCGAGTGTAAAATTGAACGATTTGATGCTTGATGTTCTTTTAAAGAGAGAAGACTTTTTCATTTTTTCTTTTTTCTTTTTTTTGCTTTTTGACATCAGCCCTCAACGAATGGCAATCTTTTATATTCTTACACTTCTTCTTCTTCTCCCCATTATTATTAGTAGTAGTTCTAATAATATTGGTAATAATAGTATCGGTAGTGATAGTAGTAGTAGTAGTAGTAGTAGTAGTATTTGTCATCTATTTCTTCTTTTACACGTTCCCGCGATAATAGCCGAAAGCAATTTGGAACCAAATCTAAAAATGTAGCATCGTTAGGTGAGAACTGAGCAGACGTTTTTGTTTTTTCTTTATGTTCACCCATCCCCAGGCACTAGCCCCGCCCGATGGAGACATCCCGTCGTAGACAAGGACACATAGGCAACAAGAGAGAGAAAAAAAAAAGAACTTATTCTTAACCAGAGAAAATTTCAGGGCACAGCTGCAGACGACATTCTCGGATTAAATAAAACATAGGGTAGAGAAAGAAAACTGGAACCCAAGCATTTACACATTCACTCAACACTCGATTAATATCGTCTTGAACGGTTTTTATGTGGCTATCATGGGAACAACAAATCGATTGGTCAAAATCTTTCAAACAATAAGCAAATTACATTCTTCTAAAATTCACAATCATCATTAAAACATGTTATGAGTTTAAACTCTTATTTTTAAAAAAAGGAAAAAATAACATTTGTAGTTTCTCAGGATATCCATTTATTGTGGTTTTGTGCTAAACTAGCCTAAGCTGAATAAACATCTACAATTATAATATTTTATTCACAACGGTTTTTTGCTTTATTTTTACCAAAAAAGAAACAAAAACAAAAAAGTAACAAAAAAGAAACAAAAAAAGTAACAAAAAAGGAAACAAGTTGCTTGCCATGAAATTATGTAATCATCATCATTCTTTTTTGGAATAAAATCCTGACTACATTTTTACATTATTATTTCCTCTGATTTCTGACGTATATTCATTTCTTTCCGGGTCCTGACCAGAGACCTAAGGTCAGAAATGGCACCATGACATTTTACACTAAACAGTTCTGAAAAAAAAAATCGCACATATTTTACATAAATAAAGCCCTTCGTGTGTGTCATACTTGTGAGTATTTTTTTTGTATTTGTTTAAGGCATGGGCGACTAGAAATTCCTTCAATGAATTTATTGGAATATTTTCCAATCAATCTGAGGGCTCCAACTACAACTGGAATTGTTAATGTCCTCATGCGCCACATTTTTGAGATTTCAATTTGAAGGTCCTTGTATTTTGATAGCTTTTGAAGGTCTTCAAAGATATATTGCAGTCTGCAGGGACTGCCATATTAATAAGGAGGCACATTTTGTCGTTACGGTCTCTAATCACAATGTCTGGGCGATTAGCTTTGATTGTTCCCTGTGTGTGTGTTATGAAGTTCCTTATAATTGTTACAGGTCCTATCTCCGCAACCGGGTTTGGGTGGCGTTCATACCAATTTCTTGCAGTATTATTATTATTATTATTATTATTAATTTTTGATTTCATTCATCTTATTTCTCTGGCCTCACGAAGAAAGGGTATATGCTATACATCACGCCAAACTTTTATCCTTTATTTTGATTCATTCTGCATGAAAACAACTGCAGAATGAAAGTGTCTGAGAGTTTCGATAGAATGCAGCAGAAATAGAATGAAAGAAACACGAGTCAAAATTTAATGAATACTCAAAGCTATAAATATGAAACAAGCCGTATTAAATAAAACTTCTTTCATCTCTAGATACGGCATCTTAAAATGTCTATACAATATTTAAAATACACATAAAATAATTATAATATAAATATAAATATTTGTGTACTCGTTTCGAGTGTTGTTCAATTCTGTGATACCGTTCTATACATTAACTTTTGATACTATGCAAGTATATTTAAATTACCAATGTAAAATTATCCAAAATGTCAAGATATAGCTAAGAAAACTATTGTCTACGACATTGACAATATTTAGTTTCTGCTAAGGACCGAGACGCTTAAATACTCGAAGAAAAACAAAACAAACGCAGGAACTTTGGAAAGTTTATCGACAATTTGGAACTGGATGTGCAACAATGTATTCAAAATAAAAACCTAAACAGATATGCAACATGCAACAAAAATATTTCTTTGTTTTCTCTTTCTGAAAATTCCATCTTTATTGATTTTTTGTTCCATTTTTATTTTCTACCAAACAAAGTTTAGCCTTAATAAATGTTTTTATATCGAAATTACATCTTTTTATTTTGGATAATGGACCGTTTTTTAAACCTTTCACCCAAGAGTTTTCTTAACGTGCTTTGCCTACAAAGAGATTATATCAAGGCGACACACACGTGGCTGATAAAGGGCGCTGTTAGAAAATTTCTTAAAATGATGAAAAATGCATTTTTTTTAATTTTTTTTTTTTGCCAAGTCTCATTGCTTTTGTCATCAGTAATTCTGTGACTTTTTATTTGAACAGATAATCTTTTGATTTACTATTTCAAATTGAACGAGACAAATATATATATATACTTCTATGTACAGTGTCCCTTCAAACGAGGTCGATTATGGCTTTCTACAATTTCCTGTCCTTTGTAGCTCTTAGTAAATATTGTCTGTTATCATTCATAAACCTTACTCCTCCATCGATTTCCCAACTAGGTTGGTTATGTACTATTTTTCTCTCTCTGTCTCTCTCTTGCCTTCAATCTGTTTTGTGAGTGTCACATTTTCTAAGCGCTCTTTCCTCTTCATGCGCATGTTCATATTCACTCCATGGTAATCTCATCATCGTCTGTAGAACCACACTTCTTTGCTTCAAGCCTCTTCTTCATTTTCTTTACTGCCATATACGAGGACAGATATTACGTAACAGTTCAGTACTATTTTCTTTGTTTCTAACGAAATTTTTCTGTTTCTTAATACTTTATTTCGCTTTTAGAAGTCTTCTTTCGTCATCCAAATACGTCTTTGGATTTCAGTGTCACACTTGCCGTCCTCTGTTAAAACATTTCCCTCCTATTGAAATTGTTCTACTTGCTTTGATTTGGGCTACTGAGTAAATACTGATGAAGGGAGAATATTTAAAGCCAACTTTAGCATCTTGTCTTTAAATTTTGTCAGAAAACCAACGAATGGCTGTTTGTGTGGGGTGAGATGCGGAGGGACGACAGATAGAGAGCGACTTTCAAGCCTAGAATATATACCCCCCTCCCCAACTTCTCCAACAGTCTGGGTATGATTTGATGAAGGGACGAAAATAAAAAACAGCAAAGGAATGTCAACTTATTGTCTTTTTTTCGAAAATTTTCCATAATATTTGCTCTAAATAGACGACAAAATGTTTAGAATTTAAAAATATAATTCTCCCATTCTTGCGACAATCTCTTAAAGTAAAAATAATTTCTTGCTGACAGAAAATTAGTTTGAATCATTTACATTATTCGGACTGTTATCCTTATCATTATAGCCACAATAATGGATAAAGACGTTGGTTAGATCCAGTGACTAGACCCAATTGTGAGTTCAATACCAGGTCACAGCAGTGGTGAACCAAAAAATTAGAGAGTTGAGTTAAAGGAACATAACTGAGACATCACGTGGAACTAGAACAATCTTCCCTGGTGGACGAAATAAAGGGTTCGGTAGAAATTCCAATAACCTGAAGAAGGACGGGACGTACAACGACCCAAGCGTTGTGAATGTGGCTATAAATATGAGGATAACAGTCCGAATAATGTAAATAATGCAAGTAATCATAGTACCTCATCTCCGAGATACAGAGAGATAGAAAATTAGCTTTGAAACAAAAAATATCTAAAAGAAAATGGTACTAACCGTTTCAACATAGAAGAATAGTTAGTGAGCTAGAAGTGCTGATATTAAGGTGAATTCAATCATCTGTTTTTGCTCTAGTCATTCAACCTTGTGTCACACTAAGATAAGTTTAGTAAATATTTATAAGAAAGTGGTGTTTAATGAGAGAGGATTATAATGATTATAATTTATCACAAACCAGAAAATCATACTAATGTCAGAGTTCAGGATTCTAAACCAGGTAAAAAAAAAACAGAATGCCATGCATTGTCGATAAGCTGACAAATCACAATCTTACGACCTTTATTTGAACCATCTTTTCCAGAGTTTTTATTTATGAACATCGTTTTCATCGTTTCGTCAGCGCGAATGGCGCGAGAGTTCCTGTAGTAATAAAATAAGACCATCTCATCTCTCCTCTCGCTTGTAACCATCCACTGAAATAAAATAAGCCCATCCTATCTCCCCTCTCGCTTGTAACCATCCACTGTAATAAAATAAGCCCATCCTATCTCCCCTCTCGCTTGTAACCATCCACTGTAATAAAATAAGCCCATCCTATCTCACCTCTCGCTTGTAACCATCCACTGTAATAAAATAAGCCCATCCTATCTCCCTTCTCGCTTGTAACCATCCACTGTAATAAAATAAGCCCATCCTATCTCCCCTCTCGCTTGTAACCATCCACTGTAATAAAATAAACGTTTTCAGCGCTAAAGTTGAATGAGTTAAATAAATCTTCATGAGCTTCCCACTTAGAACTGTTGCTATATAGCAGTTTGCGTGACAACACATTTCTAATGTTTTATTTGATATTTAAAAAAAATCACCGTTCATATTTTTAAACAAATCTTTACAGACAAATGTCCTGATTCACTCATCCACTTCTTTTATAATCCCTTCTTTGTTTTTTCCACGGATTTTATCCTGGATGAAATGTCGAAGAATTGCACCACCAATATATAGAACTTGGACAAATATTTCATGAATGAATCGATAAGGAAATGTTTTCTATTAACAAACAAGTTTGTCACAAATATGGGAGACCAAGTGACTCACTGATAATGATCAACAACACGACCAATTCACCACGAAGTAGGGACCTTAGATAGATAGATAGATAGATAGATAGATAGATAGATAGATAGATAGATATGAACAGACTTGATAGATAGATAGATAGATAGATAGATAGATAGATAGATAGATAGATAGATAGATAGATAGATAGATAGATATGAACAGACTGGGATAGATAGATAGATAGATAGATAGATAGATAGATAGATAGATAGATAGATAGATATGAACAGACTGGGATAGATAGATAGATAGATAGATAGATAGATAGATAGATAGATAGATAGATAGATAGATAGATATGAACAGACTGGGATAGATAGATAGATAGATAGATAGATAGATAGATAGATAGATAGATAGATATGGGCAGATTAGGATTGTTAATTTAATTAGTTTATTTTAATAGGGAAGAACAAAAAATAACCGCGTAAAAAACTTCTCGCGCTACAGATGTCATTCCACAGACTTAAATTCAAAATCCCCTTCTCAGCTGAAGGGTAAAAGTATTTATTTAGCGAACAGGACACTTATTTCTAAAAAGAAACAGCTTATTATTTTCTTACGTTCTTTTTATAAGTAACATTGTTTCATTAACTGTGATAGAAATTTACTCAGACTACCAACACGTCAGTAATTAATAAGACACAGTTGTTTTGAACCAATTTTCTTCTTCTTCTTCTTCTTCTTCTTCTTCTTGCTCTGCCTCTACTCATCTATAAAATTGCGTAGAAAACGTTTTCTATCAGTGTGAGTTTGCCAGTATTGTATAACGGGGCTTAGATTACATGAATTTGAAGAGGAAAAAAAGCAGATGCTGAAGAAGAAGAAAAAGAAGAAGAAGATGAAGCAATAAATGAAGGCTGGCAATTGCCAAAACAAGGAGATTTAGAGTGGCAGAGAAAATGGCCGAAAAAGGATGTGAGGGGAAAAGAAAGGGAGTCGTAAAGAAACGGAAAATAAATGCTTGTGTTTATGGAATTGTAATGGGTTTTTTTTATCTATCAACGTGTAGGCGCATTTTTAAATATATATGCTTGTCTATTGTATGTGTAAATATGTTTATTTTATAGTCTAAAATAAAGAAGGAATATTAAATTCTTCAGAAAACCGGATACAAAGTTCCAACCAGAGTATTTCTCTTTCGAACTATTAAATATATTTAACTTACGTATGTTTGTATGTATCTATATACATTGAATAATGTCGGTATCTATATAAATATATATGTATATTAATATATATGTATATCAATATCAAATTACATGTATGAAATCGCCGGAAGATTGCGTTCAAGCATGAAGCAAACTTTCACTGCTTGGTGTTGAGTTCAGTGTCTGCTTTTATATTTACATACGCTCTATCGCTGATATTGAGCACATTGATATATATATATATATATATATATATATATATATATATATATATATATATATATATATATATATATATATATATATATATATATATATATATATATATACCAACACTTCAGTTAAAAAGGTAGATAAAATAATCTAAAAATGAATTGACATTTTTTTTTTTAATGAAATACAAAAGGATAATTTTTAAATAAAAACGAATGTAATAATGTTAGTAAATAGAGGGGGCGATAGAAATCCCTTCGACATAATGGTAAGACATTAGTAACAATGATTTCTTCAGCTAGTCTATGCCGTGCTATTACGTGGGGGTATTTTTGGCCCGCCCCCTGTATAAAATGATAGAAAAAGACAAAAACCGTAATAAATATTTAATTTAAATTCTGTTAAACCGACTTCAAACAGAAATTCACTTCACAGTGAACGTAAAATTAAAGCTCGAGAATAATTTTTGAATATATATATATATATGTCTGTGTGTGTGTGTATATCTATGTATATGTATGTATATATATATATATATATATATATATATATATATATATATATATATATATATATTTGTGTGTGTGTATATGTATGTATATATGTATATATATGTATATATATATATATATATATTTGTGTGTATATGTATATATATATATATATATATATATATGTATATATATATATGTATATATGTGTGTATATATATATATATATGTTTTGTGTGTGTGTATATGTATCTATGTATATGTATATGTATATATATATATATATATATATATATATATATATATATATATATATATGTATATATATATATATATATATGTATATATATATATATATATATATATATATATATATATATATATATATATATATATATATATATATATATATATATTCTAAAATGAAATTATAGAATATATATGTCATAATAAATATTGTACATTTGGACAGCAATCTTTCTTTGATGGAAGTTTAGTTAAAAACAGCTGACAAGATGCTGCGGTTAAGTATTTTTATGTAATTTTTCATGTGTTCTTATATTTTTTCCTATTCAGGAGATAAATTATATAAAAATTGTCCAAATGTTTTATTCGGCTATACCTTTTAGACATTATCATATATATATATATATATATTTACTCTTCCTCTGAATTCAAAACTTGCGGAGGGTCGTTTGGGAACCTCGTGGCATTCGGTGCACCAGGTCTCTGTATTCGTCCCTACAAAAAGTGTAGATGGTCCTGCATGAGGCCTTCACCACTATAATCAAATCTCATGTGCCGGTGTTGGGCTGTCGGTTTCCTGGAAACTGATCTGTTTGACCCTCATACGTGGAATCTCGACGGGAGAGTCGATTATTATATATATATTCACTTACGTGCTAATACCCTTGGTGTGAATCCTCTTCTTCTCCCTCCAGCTATGGGTAAATAGCAGGACAGACTGGGTTCTATAGGCTTGGATGGCAACTGGTCTAGGAGAAGGATAACTCTTAATTCAAAAAGGGTCGTTTTGGGATACTGTCGTTTGGGACCCTACAAAATTTGTGGATGATCGTGCACGAAACCTTCACCACTATAATCAAATCTGTTGATGTCGGGCTGTCGGTTTCCTAGGAACCGGTCTGATTCACCCTCATACGTTGAATTTGACTGGAGAGTCGAGTAATCTGAAGGGTGAACAATAAGCACATAGACTGACATAATTTTCAATTTACTTTTATGCTGAAATTATCAATGTATTATTTTAAAGCAATATTATTAATGTAGATTATGTTGTAAAATATATATTTGCTTTCTGTCTCGGTTGAAAGCATTGATTTTACACAATTTAAATTTTACATTATATATATATATAGAGAGAGAGAGTTTGATCTTCTCAGGATTCTCCACATTTTGATCTTATGCCAAACTAGTCTAATCTTAGGGCATAGGTCGCTATAAAAATATTTGTTTAGTCGAACAAATGTAAACATTTATGTTAAAAGTGAGCAAATAGAAAGATGATTGTGTTGCGCCAATATTCCAAATTATGATTGTCTGACTATGTTAAAGATAACAATTTTTGTCCTTATCTCTCCTCGAATAAAGACTACTTGCGCGAAAACACAATTATCTCGCTAAGTAAAATTTAATATTAATATTTAATATTAATATTAATATTTAGTTTAATATTATATATATATATATATAGTAAAATATATATATATATATATAGTAAAATATATGTGTCTAGAAAGAAAACACTTGTTCGAACACAAGAAAAATTAAATAAAAGCTTAATCGTAGTACCTTGTCTGTCGTCTGTAATGATACATGTATAAATGAAGAGTTGCTTTAAATACACTATATATATATATATATATATATATATATATATATATATATATATATATATCTATATATATATATATATATATATATATATATATATATATATATATATATATAAAGAGAAAGCGAGATAAATATTTATTTATAATTTTATGTATAAAATATCTAATGTAAGTTTTAATTCGACGTCCTATTGCATTAGTAACATTATCTTGATTTTTTTATAATTAATTAATCCAATTATTATTAATTTTTGACTAATATTTCTTTCATCTTAATTTCAGTTGTTCATCACAATCAATTCGAACGTCAGTCTACGGCCATATTGGAAAACAGCGCTGATAATATGCACTCGCTAAGATTCGCATCTTTTTCAGTTTTTTTTTCTCGTATTATCTTAATTGACAAGCAACTCAAAAAACGAGTTCGATTCTTGCCGAGGGATCATTCTTTATTTCTAATCTACGCTGTTTGCCAATGACCATAGTCTGATGCTCTAAATAAAGAGTTGCGGTGAAAGATTAGTCAAAGATTAATAATGCTTTCATAGCATTTTTATAAGAATTAAAGTGCTAAATTACTAAAAACACAAATAAATTAATACATAAATCAGTCAATTGCTATCCATGAGTCTACCTAAAATATTGTAAATTTCTGGTTATATTTCTGGAGATCGATGTTAAGAAATGCGTCCGCTTTTCCATATATCGTAATTCCCCATGTATAATACGCATTTTTTACTAAAAATAATAAGCAAAATCAGGGGTGCGTATTATGCACATCTACAGAAAATCTTTAAATAATTGCCGTAA
>CAHIKZ030001990.1:205000-210000 GCA_903632075.3 Acanthosepion pharaonis
TTCATTAGCTTTTTGTTTTTTTTTGGGGGGGGGTTGTCTTTTGAAAGTTGTGCAAATGAAAATTTAGTTTTCTCCTCGACGCCGCAATAAACGGAAAATATGTCTGCATACTTACACACACTCCAAAGTATATAAATACGTGTTTGTGTGCGTGTGTCTGTGTGCGTCTTTGTGTTTGTGTGGGTGTGCATCATTTGTTTTATATACCAGAGTATGTGAGGCTGAAATAACTATAGACAAATTGTCTAGTAACCAAAAATAATACTTTGTACGCAGAAAAAATGTTTCTTACGCACAACAATGCTATGTAAGTCTGTTTGTTTTTAGGATAGATAAGCCACAAGTCTTTTTTCAAACACAGTTTATTTATGCTAGAGACTGTTGTTAAGAATAGAAAACTTTCAATTTATGCTTCTACACAAGATTTTCACAAATCTATTTACGACCTTATTCAATGTTTCCTTATGAGGAAACGCTCAATATTAAAATTAAAATTACTATTATTTCCACATATCACATGTATAAATTTATACTTCTTTTTTGAATACACAGCTGTAAACACCTAAAATTTTATATATATATATATATATATATATATATATATATATATATATATATATATATATATATGGCATATAACAGACTGTCACCTCTGGGTATTAACTTCAATGTTCACTTTTATATTTGCATACACTCTATTGAGATCTTTAACCTATAAATATAGCATGCGTCAAAACTATATTTTCATCACACACATATATATATATATATATGTGTGTGTGTGTGTGTGTAAGGAGAGAGAGATATATAGATAGATTGGTAGATAGATAGATGTCTTTTATGAATGCATATATCCAAGAATATATAATTATAGTTACGTATGGATATCAATCTTTATATATCTTCAATTAAAAGAATATATATATATATATATATATATATATATATGAGTATATTTATTTACAATATTATGAACCATTTTTAAGCTGCATAATAAAATCTCATTTTACTAAATAATCATTGTAATTATTCTAATAAAAAGCAGATACTTTGCTTAAATTCACATGGTATATTTATTATATTATTGAACTTTTACTGTCATCGGTTGGATTTGCTTCATAAAATTTGATTATGTATATATAGAATTATACATGTGCATAGTTTATAGTATGTCTGTATATACGTACACCGACACGCAATATATTTTAATAGTAATTACATTATAAATATTCATATGTATGTGGGGGGGGGTGCACGCTCGCGCAGTCGCAGTTCATTCACACGAATATGTTCTCGATTTTTTTTTTCTTTTAAATTCTGGAGCATTTTACAAAGACAGGTTAATGAATTCACAGCCTAATGATTAAAAAAATGCACCTGTATTCTAAACAACAAACATTTATTTTTCAACACAATTCCTTTCCTTGTCACTGCACTTAATTCTGTGATTAGTATTATTCACGTAATTTGAACATTATTTACTAAAAATTTCAAATAAAATTCAGCTAATAAATGTATTTCTTGTTACCAACTTACTTACGGATCCACCGTAAGTCAGGCATTTATTTTCCTTCTGAGTGGAATTGCAAAGTCCCAAAAATTCTTCAATTCAAAATGAGAAAATACAGTAATATATAAAAATTGGTGATTGACACTTCGGCATGTTGTAATACTTAACAAGCATATCTCGCTAGATCAGTTATGACAGAGTAATAATTTGGTTCCTCAATGGGCGCTCTATACTTGCGGCCTTGTGCCTTATTTGCTTAGTCAATGTATAAATTAATAATTTCATATATTAATGCACATATACTTATATTGTTTAATATATATATATATATATATATATATATATATGCGTGTACATATATAATGGAGTATAATTGTCTCATGATTTTTAAGATTCTTTTTCATATGAATCCTATTAACCAGTAGAATAATTTATCGATTATTGATTTTATTGATTAATAGCGGCTTTTTTCTTAATTGTTTTACATACACTTTTTAATTAATAAACTGAATTTCCTGCAAAGACGAAAATTCAGCAGGTCAGTCTTCATCAGTCTTCACCAAGTCCCCCATAGTCGCAGGCTTCTGACTAATTTACAATTAACACTTAGTTAGGAGAGACATATGCTTATATATATATATATATATATATATATATATATATATAGCCAGTAGTTTTTAACATGTTTTATATATCACACACACACACATATATATATATATATATATATATATATATATATATATATATATATATATATATATATATGGGAAAGCGACCATCAAAGTAAATTTACGTCCAGTTTCGTACATTTTACTTTTCTTGGATAGAACTTATCTTATCACAAATTGCGATATTTAATAATAAAAAAGAAACTAAATAAAATCAAGTAGACTACCCAAAATAGATATTAAAAAAAAGGAATTTTCAAATTTGCAGTGTCTCTTCCCCTTCATTCGCTTGTGTAATCACATCAACATAAACCTCACTTTAGTCCAATGAAGTCTTAATGAATGAAACACATCAAAGAGAAAAGTCTTTTTGTCATAGATTTCTCGTAAATAAATATTACACTTGTGACTGCCTCGTTGTAAAACAAGAAAAGTTTTAAAAATAAGAAAAAAATAATAAATAATTTAGTTCTTTATATGAGGCCAAAATAATTACACTTTAAAAGATTATATCTGTGTTTGTGGAGGTGTGCCTGTGTAGGTCGATGCCTCTTCTAAAATATTTATTTTCTAACATAACACACAATATGACTTTTCTCTCTCTCTCTCTCTCTCTTTCTCTCTCTCTCTCTATCTCTCTGCATATATATATATATATATATATATATATATATATATATATATATATATATATATACATCGGTAAAAGATCCCACATGAGCCCTGAGATCTCAATAGACGTTTAGATCCATAAATCATCTAGTCCATTTTGTTGGTTGTAACATTACTAAAATATAAGTAAACAAATTTGGTAATATTCTATAATTACAACCGAATTTGTAATATTCTAATTAGTTATAAAACTATATATATATATATATATATATATATATATATATATGTGTGTGTGTGTGTGTGTGTATGTATGTATGTATGTATGTACATATGTATATTACTTCAAACGTTAGTTTTTTAGTAGATAACTGTATTTGAGTAGACGCTCCGTTTATTTTTTAAACACAATTTTTATTTTGCCTACCGGCTTGAACATTCGAGAAATCTTATTGAAGAATATGTCCCCGAGCCCCCCCAACATGCACGCACTTGCAGGAGAAACCTTCGTATTCACTAAAAATAACGTTGAAGTAAAAAGAAATATGTCGGATTCATAAATAAAACACAATAATTCTGCATATATATATATATATATATATATATATATATATATATATATATATATGCACACACACACACAAACAAACAAAACAAGTTTGATTAAAAAGAAATGACAATATCTCTCTATAAATAATATCGTAGAAAATTAAATAGAAAGATCTTTTCGGTTTATTGTTTGTTTTTTGTCGAGAAAGATAAAATCTGACAAATAACCAAAAAGAAAAAAAAAACAAAAATAAACAAAAAGCGTTGATTATTTTTAACAAAAATATTCAAGGAAAAAAGACTTTATTAGATAAATTAATTTTTATTTGTTAAAAAAAAATCAAAAATACGAAAATGTTCTATATAGAGTGTCCCCCAAAAATGTACTAAATCTTTAAACTTTAAATTACAAAAAATGTAGTGTATTTTGACTTCAAAGCAAGAATTACGGTTAAAACTATCGACTTAAAAAGATTAATGGTTTCAATTAAATGTTAAATGAAATTAAATCCATGTTTATTCAACGAAATCAAAAAGTGAGTACAGATTGTGGGAATACCCTGAATATAGAACACGGCATTTTACATGTAGTTATAAATAATTATTGCAAATACTACATAATTACATCCTTATAAATGTTGTTGCCACCAGACAACCAACATCATTTTTATAATCGAAAAGTGTATGCAATATATATATATATATATATATATATATATATATATATATAAAATATACTTTTAAAAGTGTGCTATATTTATGGTATAAAGTGCTGAATAACAGAGTAGAACTTATATAAATATAAAGTGAAGTCAACACTCAGAGGCGACAGACTAGACGCAATCTTCAGGCCATGTGTGTTGTTTTTTCTCGATTTATATATATATATATATATATATATATATATATATATACTGGTACTCCTTTGGAAAAACCTTAGGTATTTCGGCATCTGATTGAACAAACTTGAACCCAAGGAAAAATGAGGGATAAAAAAAGAAAGAACTAAGAACATGAAATTGAGGCGAAAACAATCGTCCAGAATTCAAGCTCAGAGTCCAAAGAAAAAAAAACTCCAAAACTAGTAAAAATAACTACGTAAAGTGCTCAATACACTAAGTAGAGCAAATCTAATATAAACCAATATTATATATATATATACACAAGTACAGAGTTGGTACAAATAGAATAAAATTCCAATAACGAAAAACGTTATTGTTAAAACAGTGCTCAATACTGAGTAGAGCTAATAATTTTTATTCAATTTTATAACATATACAGGTTATATGATCACTACAAAAGTTGCAGGTTTGTTTTGACAATTCTGGTGATGATCATAACTTGATAAGAAACTAGAAGTGTCAAAACAAAATTGCAACTTTTTGTAGTGATTTTATAACATGTATATGTTATAAATTTGAAATATATATATATATATATATATATATATATATATATATATATATATATATATGAAATAATTATTCAAAAAATATTTTATTACTTACATACATACGGGTATATACATAAGAAATAAGCATTAAAACACATCTCTTCTTATATATAATATATATATATATATATATATATATATATATATATTTACACACATATATATATACATGCAAACACACACACACATATATATATATATATAT
>CAHIKZ030001990.1:212500-222500 GCA_903632075.3 Acanthosepion pharaonis
GAATTTTCATTAAAAAGTTTCATTCAGAAATTGTCAATTTTAAGAAAACAATACAAAGACGAATTTTATTAATTATTTTTCACTTGTTTCCATTATTTTTTATTTATTGCTATTTTTGTTGTTGTTGTATTGCTATTTCTCGTCACGTGATTAGCCGATTTGCTCTTCGATCGTATCAATAAAGAGCATGAAATTGGATGAAGATGTTGCATTGCATTCAATCAAAACAAAAGCATAAAACAAAAATAAAGAAAAACTAGTTGAAAATACAACTACTACTACTACTACTAATAATAATAATAATAATAATAATAATAACAATAACAACAATAATAATAATAAACAATGGGCGATTTACTGTCACCCGGAAGTGAAACCGGTTTTGTGGTTTCAACCTGAAACATTTCAAAATTGCTTTGTTTTCTTTTTATTCCCTCTCTATCGGCCATTCCTCTCTCTCTCTCTCTCTCTCTCTCTCTCTCTCTCTCTCTCTCTCTCTCTCTCTCTGCTGTTCTTCTTCTTTTCCACCTATAGATGTGTCTCTTTCTTAAGACCTTAAAAACAAATTCAGTTTTAAAATAAATAAATAATATTTCAAAGCGTTTTTTTCCCCATTTGATTTTCAAGTTGTTTAGGACCTTAATTTTTTTACGTTCGTAATGCGCGTTCTATTTCATTTCAGGCGTTTGTTTCACTTGTTGGCTCAAATTCAAAGAATATATAACAATAAATGAAATTTCTAAGAGGTTTTAATAGCGCTACAAACTTATTTTATGCATCTTACTTTTGCTTATCATTTTTTTAATCGTCTAAAAATCCCTTTTCCCAGTTTCTTCTTTCTTGGCTAAATGTTAAATTCTTTATTCTATATTTGATTCTACAATGTTTGTAAGCTTCTTTTTGATCATGAATTCTAGTTTCATTATCATTTTTTAGTCGTAGTCTGTAACAAGTTCTCCTTTTTAAAAGTTGTCTTAATGCTTTTGTCTAATTTCTGAATTACTTTGCTGCTTCTAAAATACATTGCAGTTCATTTTCATCTTTTGCTGTTTGAAATGATCCATTTGGAATAAGTGATTAATAAACTTATAAAACATGCGAATATATACATAACCTTTGTTATGTACTTTACGAAAGATATATTTCTGCGATACAGTATCTTAACGATGAGAGTCTCCTTGAAATATTCCATTGCTAATCTGTAAGGTTTCTAATATTTACATAAAGATGCTTGAGTATTTTATTTGAAAGCTCATAGAAAATTAATGAAAGTAATGAAATGTTCATTAATTCTGATGATTTAGGATTCAGTTTTGCGAGACACTATCAAAAGCTATTTAATTCTCTATTTCTGAATTCTTAGGTTCTTATTTTATTTTGAACGGCAATTTTCTAGCAACATTTTTGGTCTTTGCATCCTTTTTGCTATTTAGAGATAATTCGTTATTTCGTTCAAGAAATCTTCTTTTCACTTAAAATCGATTTTCTGCGATGGGAATAAATAAATAAATGATTGGTCAGTAAGTTGGCGCGGGGTTAGCAATGTCATCAGTTTGGGGAGAAGTTAAATAAGTAATTTCTTACATGAGCCATTCTGGGCTTTACTTCTGGTTTATTGACAACAATAGCAAACATCTGTTCCGGTTTTGTGCAAAGACAGGAAATCAGAATATTTCATACCTTGTCTATTTCTTGCTGATTTTCATTTTGTTTTTTGTTTTTTTAGTTTTTAAGAACTTCAACTTCTTTAACGCCTCTGTTGTTCCATATTTGTTTATTTCTTTCTTTTTCTGTTTGGAATCCATTCTGTTCTTAATATTTCCAAAAGGCTTTATTTACTTGATAATACTTTTTCTAAAGTCATTGTTGATTTCTCAATTTCATTGAAGAATTTATTCCTCTTAATATTGAAAATGTTGCTTTGTTTATACATACATACATACATACATACATATATATATATATATATATATATATATATATATATATATATATATATATATATATATATATATATATATATATATATATATATATATATATATATATATATATATATATATATATATTCTTTTTTCATATTTTTTCTATTTCCTGTTTATGCTTTTAACCGGATAAGTTACTTCAGTATTACTTTTGCAATTCGTATGTCATCATATATATTTTATTTACCTTTCATTTTTAGAATTGTTCTACTTTTCTCTTTTATTTTTAATACTTTATTTTCTCTTTTCTAGAATGGTAACTTATGTTTATTTCTTGCTTAACTTTTCTTTTCCTACGGTTTTATGTATTTGATCTTATGATGAATGTTATAACAGAATATATTAATTCATTTAAGTTTTGGTGAAATTCAAATCAATATTTTTTTTTACTATTTCTTTCACTTTCTTCATGTGCTATTCTAATAATCTTTATTATGTTTTATATCCTGTCGTATTTTATTCAATTTTTAAATTTCTTCTATTTTCTTGTTTTTTTTTTTTTTTTTTTGCCAGTTCCTTAATGATGTTCATTTCATTTCCTCAACTTCTTACTTATTTTATCGTTTTTTTCTAATTTCTTAACAGATTTCTTTATTTTTACTTTTCTTCTCTATTTTCACATATAAGATTTATTAGTATTAGTTTTATTATTATTTATTAGTATTAGTTTTATTAATATACAGTATTTTTAAAAAAATATATATTTTTACATTTCTTACATTCGTAGTTCTAATATCGGCTAATGTCTAATTCAATATTCGTTTAAATTTTAACGTTTTCTTCGAGCTCAACGATATCTTTTCCAGTAACAATGATTTGTTAGTTTATTATTATTTATATTTTCTCGGACGTTGAGAAATTTTCTTCTCCAAATTCTTATTGTCTCATTGTTAACACTTTGAAAAATTCTTTTGTGACACACATACACACACACGTACATACATGTGTGCGTGTATGTGTCTGTGTGTGTGCGTGCGTGCATGTATTTATCTTTCTTTTTTTTTTTCTTTAATTATTTTGTTTGAGATGGACCATCCACCACTGACAATCTTCATTCTCATTATTTGAAAGAATAGAATACATGTGTGTCATTTCGATTCCAGGCTGATTTCATCCCTTGATGAGGTTTGCAGTTTCATTGGTAAACACTGCGATCGGTAATTCGGGATGAGGTTTCTCACTGTTCGATTAATAATTGTAATGTTGTCATTTTTGGTAAAAAGGTGTTTTGTTCACGAAACTGAATTAATTTAAATGATTAGTTAGATATGCAAGAATAAAATGGTATAAAATGTTTATAAATTAAAAACAATTCATCGATTTAAATTTGAATTTGTTTATATTATAAATAATATTTAGAATTTACGTTTCATCCATTCGAATAAAATAAAATGATTGATTTTTTTAAACTTAAAAAAAATACGTCATTACTCTTTGTATTCAAACGCGATTATTATTATTATTGAGTGTTAGATAAGCTTACCAAAACTGTGACCCTGGGGTACAAATATATGAAGGGGTACCAATATGCCTAACATGACACCCAGACTGATAAGGATATACGAGGCACGTGCATTATTATTATTATTATTATTATTATTATTTCCTTTAATTTCTGTTGTATACACATTTCCTTTCGGGTCCCAACCAGAGACCTAAGGTCAGAAATGGCTTCAAGACATTTTCCACAGATTATTATTATTATTATTATTATTATTATTATTATTCCTAATAATATTGGTATTGCTTTTGTTGTTATTACTGTTGTTTTTATTTATTTGTTTTTATTTGCTATTTGCTACAATCATTTAACAACAAATCTTTCATTAAATGATTATTAAGCCTATCGAATTGAAATAGTTTTTTTTCTAACTGATTAACACAATCTTTTGTATTACAGATAAAAATGGATTTCCTCTTGGGATTTTCTTAATGCCTGTACCAGCATTCTTCTTAATCATTCCTAGTGCTCCTACTACTACCGGAATAATGGTTGTATTTAAATCCTTGTAATCTTAACTATTATCAGTATTAGAAGTAGTAGTAGTACTACTACTACTAGTAGTAATAGTAGTAGTAGTAATTGCATTATTGTAACTATTTTAACATCGCTTTAAAAGTTTGATAAAAATCAAATCAATCAATCAGCATCACTTCGATTTCAAAGTATTTCATTGAAAATTGAACTCTAAATAAAAAATTAAATATAAATGAATAATTTTAAATCCCTCTCATTTACATGTTTTATTGTTAAAATATATAAATGAAATTTTCCATTAAATTAATACAATTAATTAAATTATTTTTTCTCCTAGAAATTCTTTTTATTAATTCTCTAAACCTTTCTACTTATTTTTCTTATAATTTGATAAATTTAATTTATTTAACAAGAGCACCAGCCCAATTTTGTAACATTCTGATCATTTATTCTAAAATCCTTCCCTTAAACGCAGTCAATTGACATTTTTTTAAGTCAGCTTTTTAATTTTTCCTGACAAAAGTTATTGTCAACAAATTGGTCAGCTGCCATAGAGCATTAGTCAACACAGTAGATCAGCTGAGCATTACTAATAAGTTTGAATCTCTCCACATGCACTGTTTTTGGGGCCTTGTGCCAGACGATTTCTAACTAAACTTCATTCACACGTATACGTACACGTGCATATAAATGTCTTTTATGTGTTTATAAAATATACACATATTGTCAAGTGATATCTTTGTTCGAAAGCGCACATTTTAATCAAATTACAATCAGACTGGCTACTTTGTTAGAAAAATAATTAAGTTCTATCGAAATTCTTTCAAAAGACACAAGATGTTCATCTTTTTATCCTCCCATATATTTTTCAAACTATTGTTGTTTTTAAAAACAACGCACTGAGAGAAACATTCTTCTGTCTTCATCATATCGAACACAAATCTGAAAAAAGTTGAAGGTGATATCAGTTGGAACGCTGTTAAAAAATGCTGAAATGACAATAATAATCTTTCAAATATTCGGAAGGATTAAAAAAAAAATGCGAGGAAATGTCAGAAAATACATTGGATATTGTAATGTTTAATTCCTTTAATGTGGGCAAAAGTTAAAGTCTTCTTATTTTACAAAAGTTTTATCAATAATTCTGATCTGAAATCGTTCTTCAAATCAAATAGTAAAAGTTGCCTTAGATTCTCCGAAAATACCAGTCAAGAATAAACAATTTGATTATTTACACAAAGAAATACACAATTTTCCAAGTAATGTCAAATATTACTTAGAAAGGTGATGGGACACTGCCTGGTAAGACTAATTGTTATGAGAAGTTAATTTAAGGCCCCAGCAAGATACCCAATAAGTTTAGTCTAACACGGGGCCAGCCACCAACATTATATTATAAAAGCATAGTCCTCTTCCTCTCTCTCTCTCTCTCTCTCTCTCTGTCTCTCTCTCTCTCTCTAAGTTCTATATGTCTCGTCTCTTCTGAGACGATCATGACTCTCTACAGCTTCCTTTTCTTAAATATCTGGGAAAATTGCATTGTTATGTTTGTTCTTACAAAAGACGGTGATTCCCATTTGCCATTCTGCAGGTTTCAATTAACAGTTATCTTTTCCCTCAGACTGGTTGCCAATCAAGGCTAGAGAGCCTAGTTTTCCCTGCTATTTATCTTGTAGCTCTTGATTTACTCCGACATTTCCCAGCCAGAATTTAAGTTCGGCTCGCTTTGATTCGCATTAAAATGTCGCTGTCCGCATTTCTGCTGAAAACCAGAGAATGTGCACTCTGTAAAAGTGCTACACAGAGAAAATAGATATAGATAAACATTGCACTTTATATATGCGTAGTATACTAGCTGAATACCCGTCAAAAATGACGAGAGTATTAACGTGGGGATCGTTACTAATACAAGAACAGTGTGTCTGTGCACTCTGACTAAGATAAAAGTGTTGTTTTCCAGTTCTTTTGACTAGGATCAGTTTTAGTATGTGTAAGGCGTATGAAATATATATATATATATATATAAGCAAGTGTAAATGGATATAAATCCGACAGAATGAAGAAATTTTGAAAAAACAAACAAAAATCCTTAAATGTAGTTAAATGAAAGAAATGTCGACGTCTGACGTTTCGGTTTATTAAACCTTTTTCAAGACATGGGCGACGCTTTCATAACGTATTATGATCTGCTTTAGTTGTGTGTACATAATTTCGATTTCGATTCCGTGAAAGTATTAAAATATTTTCATAATAAAAATCTCAGGAGGATTTATGAAGCAGGTATAATATCCATCTCACGCACGGTGAATACTAGACCTGGTTTCTTTAATATTTCCCTTTTTTAGCGAGATTGATGCTCGACAAGCATACACATAAGAATTTTAGAACCTAATAGAATTCTTTTCATTTTCTTTTTCTTTTTCATTTCAAAATAATCACAAACTTTTAGGAATACGTTATGAAAGCGTCGCCCATGTGACGACAGCGTGACCATGTTAGACGGAAGGCTGATCATTTTAAAAATTTTCAGTTATCTGTTCTGAATAAGACTTGTGTTTTTATGTCCATCGTATTTGTCATATTGAACTGAATTGTATTTTGATGAATATTGTCTTGAAAAAGGTTTAATAAACCGAAACGTCAGACGTCGACATTTCTTTCATTTAACTACATTTAAGGATTTTTGTTTGTTTTTTCAAAATTTCTTCATATATATATATATATATTAAATATAATAATAAAATTTGCATAAAAAATGTCAACAGTGTAAAAAGCACAGTGCTCAATGTAATATATAAAAATAAACAATACAGGGTAAAAAAATATAATATAAAAAGATAATAAACTCGACGTACTCTCCTAAGAGTTTTCCGTTCCGCTACTGTTAGTTTCTTGTGCAAACCACAGTCGTCAGGCAGTAGAGATGAACAGAATTGAAAACTAACCAATATATATATATATATATATATATATATATATATATATATGGCCTGAAGATCGCATTGAAACATGAAAATGACAGTCACCATTCAGTGTTGATTCGTATGACAACACTATATATATATATATATATATATATATATATATATATATATATATATATATATATATATATATATATGTATATGTATATGTATGTATGTATGTATATATTACTACTACTACTACTGTTAAAGATCATAAGCGTTTTATTAAATCATTTTGAAACAAAGATTTGATGTAGGAGGAATTTAGACATGTTGAATCTCTAAGCCATCTTAAGTACTAAAAGCTCCAATTTGATCCCCATTTGCATAATTCAAGAGGAAGTGGCTTCTTTCCTTCCTTTCTTCCTTAAGATTATTTCGACTTCTCCTAAATCAGGTTCAAGTTTTAGATTTAATGACCGTTAAATGGCAAATTGGAAAAACTCATTTTTATACAACGTTTATTTAAAAGGAACGTATTTGAAATCCCAACATTGGAAAGTGTGGCAAGGCGCAGGCTTTTAACAAAAATGGTCAACGGCTTTTGATAAGCACTAGAAATATTCCTCTGCGATTTATCTTTTTGTGAGTGTTTAGGTTTTATTTTGGTATTATTATTTTGTCTCTACGCAGTAATTAGACAATTGCAGCAGATTTGATTAAACTGACTTTCATTTTTTACAAATAGAATCTGAATCTGGAAGGACAGAGAAATGACATTGAATTGTTTGAAATCTTGCGCCAGATATTATGTTTCATATTCCTTTTTTATGACATATTTTTGCGCTACTTTTCAAAATCGAAGCGAATAAAAACTTTTTCGGTGATGGGCACGACACGAACACAAGTGATTCAGGATTCACACTTAATAAATCAAATATTTTGTGGCTTTCGTAACATTTAAGGAATTTTTTTTGTTTTAATGCGATGTCCTAAAAGACTGTGGATTACTTTGGAAATTTTTTTTTTTTTTTTTTTTTTTGAAGTGCAAAGTAAAACCACGCTGTGGGCTGGAAAAGAAGAATTCTGATATTCAGCAAACTTTGGTTCTCTGCCACCAAAAATGGATTATAAGAAATTAAAACTCCTCCTCTGAAGTGTCGAAGCCTATAAGTCTATTCGTACGTACAGACATTCATACATACATACATACATACATATCTACCTATTTATCTATCTCAGCTTGTTCCTAACTATTTATCTCAGTTTTTTCGCACAGGCGCACACACAAACACACACACACACACACACACACACACATATATATATATATATATAAACAAGGTGTCTATTTCAAATGCGGGTATCTACTGGAAATAACACTTGATTTAATAAATATGTTTGATTAACAATAATCCATTAATGCTTTACAAATATATATATATGTGTTTGTGTGTCTGTATATATATACACGCACATATATCTATCTATCTATCTATCTATCTATATATATATGCTATATAAATATATATATATATATATATATATATATCAGTCCACGAGATATATATATATATATATATATATGCCATATATATATCTATCAGTATATATATATATATATATATATATATATATATATATATATAAGTCCACAATTCTGTAATCTTTAAAATGTATATGTGAAAGAAAAAAGGTGGATATAAACAAAAATATATATATATATATATATATATATATATATATATATATATATATATATTTGTTTTATATCGATTTTGTGTTTCTCTTTCACCTGCACATATATTTATGTATTATATATACCTATATATGCATGCGTGCATATATATTAATATATATATGTACATACATATATATATATATATATATATATATATATATATATATATATATATATATATATATATATATATATATATATATATATATATATATATATATATATATATATATACTTCTATTCATTTACTTATATACATAAACATTTTCTGTTTTAAATACATTTAAAATAAATTTTAAATACATATAAAAATAATATATTTTCCCCCACACACATGCATATATATATATATATATATATATATATATATAAACACGCACACACACACATACCAGCAAGTTCAGATTTATCTATCTACGTACATAGAGATCTATGTACATAGGTAAGTAAGGTAGTTTCATAATCTAAGGAAAAAAATTCTTTACACAGCAAATATTTATTTTTCAACATAATCTCAATGAATTTAAGACAAATTTTATTTTTTAATCATATCGATCGAAGAATAATCAGTGAATATTTCGGATTCAAATCCATTTAATGACTGTGTCCGGCTACGCACCTATTTTTTTATACTCACTTGTACTTGGTTACCCCAATTAAACAGAAACTATTGATACACAGGGCTAAATATTCATACAGGTTTTTTTTCTGTTGTCGGTATGGAACCTAATTAGCTCCATTATTGCGAAATTGGATGTCATTTCCTTGCCATAACCATATTTCGAATGGTTCCATCTTTATTTCTAATGCTATTTTACTGGACACCTTACTTTTTTCCGATTAATGCTATTCGGTGAAATACACTACCAGAAATTTGTTACTTTCTTAAATTTTCTTTTTAACCCATTAGTTGAAATCGCAGCTTTAAATTCACATTTATTTTGGAGGCTATCAAAATCTTGCATTCAACCTCAACCTGGAATTATTTTGATCGCCATGGGTCAACCGGTCCAAATGTATTTCTTTGCACTCACCTTTTTTCATGTCAATTGATTCACTTTTCAGATATTTTTTTCCAAGTTTAGGAGTAACAAAAAAAATTTATTCTTTTCATTTTTCAATATTTTCATTGTACAACAATTTGAATTCTTAAGCAATCATTTGTTTTAATCCGACAAAATTAGTTTTTCTTTAGATTGTCAAGCAAAATCCTGTGTTTCTATAGAAACCAGGTACAAAAAAATTTTTGCCTAAATGAACGTATTTGGTTGAATATACTTTTAGATATATTTTATAAAAGTTTTGCCTTTAAACTTTTCACTGAAATTCATTGTTTAAAATAGAACCCAATTTTATTTCGTATTAATTTTCTTAATAACAAACGTAATGA